>JAOYMR010000003.1:17046761-17058093 GCA_025802075.1 Tenebrosternarchus preto | reverse complement strand
TTGTTAAAGGTTTTTACCTTGTTTCTTTCATTCATTTTAAACAAAATCATTCCTTTTACCCCCCCCCCCCCCCCCCAATAACTCAGTTTTGACTTTGGTACTGTAATTTATTATTTATATAGCGAAAAAAAGTCTTGAAACATTGTGATTAGTTCACAATTGTGTAAATGTTGCCCCCATCCTCACCCTTTCACTTTGTAATCTAATTTCACAGTGTAATCAAATACTGATTTCTCCTATTTTCCACTGTTGAAAAAGAATTTTTTAAAACTTCTTTCTGAAATGTTGAATCAAAGTTGCTGATAATGTCTAGTATATTATATTTTTATACAAAGCTCATGAATGTGTTAATTGTATAACATGTAGTTGATTCTCAACTGTGTGTTGACAGATGAGAGACCTAACTAATTCAACAGTCTCTCTCCTCATGTTAAGAACAGCAGGGTGAAAAAGCAAGATGGAAATTAATAATGTGGGAATATTAATACATATCAAAAGTTTTTTTTAAAGCTGTTACCATTAGAACCTCATTCTACAGATCGGTTTATCCTGCCTAGAATCAAAGACCAAAGCCAGTGAAAACAGTGGCAGTTTACCTTCTGTAATAATTTATGGATTCGAGTTATTTTGTATAATAAAACCGAACATTCAAATTAGAAAAACAAACTTTTTGTATGTCTGCTTCACTCATATGTGGTGAGAATTCCAAATGACCTTATTGCAAGGTGCCTTACTCAGTAAGGATGGGACTCCCAGATTATGTCCTGACCCAGTATGCAGGATGGGACTCCCAGATTATATTCTGACCCAGTATGCAGGATGGGATTCCTAGCAGCTGGCCATCTTACATCCTGCAGGAGACTAACATGGTAGGCCTATAATAATGTACAACTAAAAATAAAGATATAAAACACACTGTAGGACAAACATCTGTTATGTAAGCAGTCTGGAAAAAAGTTCCCTTGATAACTTTAGGCTTGGACCTACCAATTCAGTAAACTATCAATATTTGCTGTGAGAGCAAATAGAGATCTGAAATGCACTGCTCAGAGGGTCAAGGTTTGGTCTTGGGTCTGCTGACAGGTGAGGTTAGGCTGAGGTTAGCTATCTGCACTGAGCATTACCGTACTGAACAAAAGACGAAAACTACACAAAACAGGATAAACAGTGAGGACATTTCAGCCCCTCCACTACCAAAGCTCTTCCATTGCCCACCCACTTAATCTGGCATCCTGGCACCATGTAACTCAGGAGTCTGTGGCTTGTGAAGAAATATTTATGTTTTTGCTAAAAAAAAAAAAAAAAAAAGGACACATAACAAGGATAGTATATTTGTTTATTCATTACTTGCAACACAAAGAAAACATCAAAGGACATTTGGGGTGAATGGGAAACTGGCTTAGTTGTAGGTCATGTATCGTGGGGTGGCACTGAACTTAGCGTAGGACTTGATGACTTTGTTCACTGCCTCCAGGAAGTCTTTCTCCGTGGCGATTTTTCTTCGAGCTCTGATGGCAAACATTCCAGCCTCCGTGCACACGCTCCGGATCTCAGCACCTAACGAGGAACACGTACAGACTTGTTGGTATTCAAGGCCGCGTGAACAGACCAGCTGCTGGAAGCTGTGTTTGGCCTGGTTTTACAGGAGCGAGGGGGGGGAAATGTGCCGTTCGTGGGCTGGTTTGTACTCTGGGATGGATGTGACGTACCTGTACTGTTGGGGCAGAGCCGAGCCAGCAGCTCAAACCGAATGTCTCTCTCCACACTCATCGAGCGCGCATGGATCTTAAAAATGTGGGTGCGGCCCTGAAAACAACACCAGAAGAGAATTGTAAATCAAGGTTCAAGTAATTATTTTATTCTGCGCAAAAGGTTTTTGCCCAATATTGATGGAACACTCCACTGAATAGCACATATGATTCAGCATTCAAAGGATTTTAAGATTTGTTTTTTGGTTTGGTGGCATCACAAGCAAGCAAAAAATTATTCTCTGAAAGTATGAACTTAGTCTATGGGACGTGATTTTTTTCCATATTTTTCTGAAAAAATTATCCAGAAATCATTTAAAACCCACAGCAAATACTGAATAAAAACTGAGGTTTATCACTGTAGTACTCCCTTAGGTTCCACATGACCTATGTTTCACCAATAGGTGGCAGCAACATATCACAAAACTGGTGAATGAAGCCCTCAATCACTTATAATGGAATTTGGGGGTTGGCACTCACTTCTAAGTCAGGCAGACTGAATTCAATTTTGCGGTCCAGACGGCCCGGTCTCATCAGAGCCGGGTCCAGGGTGTCTGGTCGGTTTGTAGCCATGAGGACCTTGATGTTCCCCCTGGGGTCAAAACCATCCAGCTGGTTGATCAGCTCCAGCATGGTCCTTTGGACCTCATTGTCTCCTCCTGCTCCATCATCAAAACGGGCTCCTGCACAACAAGTCAGACCACAGGCGGCAAGTCCTCAGGGTGTTATTAACGCGGCATTACCGAGCTAAAGCTGCGGAATTAATGAGCTTTTATAGCGCTATAGATGTGTAATTAACAGGGTATTACAGAACTAAAGGTGTATAATTAAGGGGGAATTACAGAGCGAAGTGCACAGGAAACAGTACCTCCAATGGCATCAATTTCATCAAAGAAGATGAGGCAAGCCTTCTTGGTCCTTGCCATCTCAAACAGTTCTCGAACCATCCTGGCACCCTGATGAGAAATACAAAGCCCATTTATGACACTTGGACAATATGGTACCTTGACAAACATGCAGTGAAACAGACAGTATCCTTGCGAGTGAGCAAGAGCCTCACCTCTCCCACGTACTTCTGCACCAGCTCCGAGCCGATGACCCTGATGAAGCAGGCGTCGGTGCGGTTGGCCACGGCACGAGCACACAGCGTCTTCCCAGTACCTGGAGGGCCAAAGAGCAGGACGCCCTTCGGGGGCTCGATGCCCAAGTTCACAAAGCGCTCCGGCTGGGGACACGAACAAAGAGTCAGGCCTGAGTAGAAGAACCAGACTAAAGGACACACCCACTCAAGGCATTTTTAACATTATCAGGCTAAAAAAAATTATGAATTACATGTAGCAGAGGAGTCTCGACCACTTCTCTGAGCTTCTCTATTTGTTCCTTGCAGCCACCCACATCACTGTAGGTTACATCTGGCTTCTCCTCTACCTATTCAGGAATAAAGATTGGACACATGCTACTACTTTCCATTAGGTGTATACTATGGTTTATCAGGCAAGCAATAATTTATTATATACATGTCATTTCACTCTACAGGAACTACAGGCAATCACTGAATATTTAACTTTACAGTATCCAAAAAGGCAATAGTTAGACTTTACGTTACAAAGTTATCTTTGTACTCTCCAATGCTTTAAAAGTCATTTCTCACCTGCATCATAGTTACTGTGGGATCAATTTTGGGTGGAAGTGGAATGTGGATCTGATACTTATTTCTGTCAACACTGGGGGACAAAAAGAAACCAGACAAGAACATTATTATATGAAACAGAGAGCCGTCCTGCCTACCCAGTCCAGCATGCTCAGACCTCTGTACTCACCCGACTCTCATTCCTTCCTCGATGTCGGTGGGGGCTACCTGATCACTTAAGTCCACCACAAACTTGGCAAACTGCTTCACATTGATGATGTACTTTGGATCCTCAGAATCAGCATTGATTATCTTGGTGCACCTAAAGGTCAACAAGCAGTATGTATATTGTATTTAAGCTGTGATTTGTGATCAAATCTGTATTCCTATAATATAATGTTTATAAGTAGGTGTTGATTGTTTGTAATATTAAGAGGCTGAACTTTTCTTTTTCCCCCTCATATACCTGGCCACCTGTAGAGGCTGCTCACTCTGCAGTGTCTGCTTGTCCGCAGCCAAATCCCACAACGCAGGAGGAGCCAATCCTGTATCTGACTCTTTAATACCTACAGTCACATAAAACAACACATCAGTACTGCAAGACATCCAAGTGTCACGTGACATAAGGAAGAAATCGAGGTGATTGAGAAAGAAAAAAAAATCGGCTTGAATGGATCCCTATAGTGCCAACACACATACCTGTGAGTTCATTTATCTTCTTAAGAAGCTGCTGGATGTCATCCTCCACTTGTTTTATCTGACGGGAATAGGTGCTCTGGCCCTGTTTATTAACAAATTGGTTTAAATGTGAAATTTATTGTACTCCAAGAGCCTCACATCAAAACAGTATCGCTCTCTCTAGTCATGCCAGTGACGTTAGGTGATAAGCAAGCTAAATTCTCTGAGCAACTAGCGTGATGTGGCTAAATATTAAAGACATTGGTACTTACATAGGTTTTCAGAAGAGCGATATCCCCTTCATCCAGAGCTGAAAAAATGTAGTAAAAGTTAAATCTGTTACAGGGTTATGGCCTGTTAGCACAGAGTTAATACATTAATACACATTTTAATAATGTCACGATACCATTAGCTAACTTGGGGACCGACTATTTAGCATGTAGTTAGCCAACTGTCTAACTTCATAGCTAAATGATCTTGCTTCTGGCTAGCAAGCGCTAGCCAACACAATCTAGCCATCTAGCTAGCTGACCTAAATTTAGACTTACTACTATCTAGTTAGCTACAACCGAAAGATTTTTCCACAAATGTTGTACGTCCGCTTTATAGACTACATTCAAGTTGACATTCAAATATTCAAATAGTTTAAATCTGAGGCATTTTCCGATACCATCTTTCTAGCTAACAAGCTAGCAGTCTGCCTACCGTTCGCGATAGTTAGGCAGCGTTAGCTTAACTAGGTTAGCGAGCTAGCTATGTAGCTACTGGCGACAAGCAGACAGCGAATATCCAGAAATATTTTCCCGTTGTACTAGGTAGTTAGTTAAACAAAATGTATTTCTAAACACTGTACCTCTTATTGGACCGTCGTCCTTCTCATCTTCTTTTACTTTGCGTTGCTCTGTCCCTAAATAATCCGGCATGGTTAATCCTTGTTTATATGTCTTTTCTAGTTCTGCATTCAACAATCTGAGCAAGATTACACAGCAGGTTTTTAGCCAGTGAACTAATATCCGCCTTTCCATCCATTTCCGGCGCATAAAATGACGCCTATAAGTCGTTTCAAAATTAAAGTCAGTGCGCTATCATAAGGGCAGACAAGATTTGTGTCTAGCGCACGTTTGGGTGTATTATTTTGAAACATTGTCTCCTCCTTGATCCGTACTCTCTTGTCTTTAGCCATGTTATTGTTTTCCTCTGTTTTCCTCTAGCGAAAAGAAAAAAAATCAAACTTGACTTTGAGTAGTTGTACAGTATTGCTTATTGTACTATACCGATATTTTCATGTATTTAATGACATTTGTAAGATGGAGTCACCTCATATTCCGTACTTCTCTTTTTAACCCAAGCTAGCTGGCTAGCTACAAGATTAGATAGCTAGCTAACTAGATAGCCTGCATGAAGGAAGCCCAATTTCCATTGTTTTTAATATGTTTTGATAACTGTGTTACTTTCCGATGCATGCAGTGTGGTGCTAAATGAGATTTATTGGGTTGTTTGTTTTTAGTGTATGTCTATTCAGTTCGATATGTAGCTAAGGAGTTAGCTTAGTTTGTTTCTCAAATTTGAATGTATGGCCAGCAAGCCAGGTAAACCAGCTCTAAGTAGAATTCCATTCACTTCTGCCTTGCATTGATTTTAACATGTTAAAATATGAAATTAGAGTAACAGATTTTCTAAGTATGATTATTTAAATGTAGGTACCTGACCACCTGCCCAGTTTTTACTGTTCATTCGATTTGCAGTTACAGAAATGTATTCTTTGCTGTGCCATAACTGACACCAAGCCTTCAGGTAACCAGCTTCATTGCCATTTATTTACTTTAAGCAAAACTGTTATGTTGACATTGGCTTGATTTTTAAGCAGCATTTTTCAGCTGGTCTCGCTCACTTTTGTTTAGAATGAATGACATGAACCTTAGCCCTGTGGGCATGGACCAACTCAGTGTGCCCTCTGTCAGTGCCAGCCATCTCGGCTTACCTACCTCACCGACCCACAACCCTATTGCCACTCCAGGTCACTGTTTAATTTCTGTTTCTATTACCTTGATTAATGGATTATGCTGCATTAATTGATTTAGCAAGTAAATGCATTTAGCGTTTACTTGCTAAATCAATTTACTCTCCTATTGTTTTTTTCTACAGGCATGCCAGTTGCCATACCAAGTTTGGGTCCATCCCTTGGGTCACTCCCCTCAGCGCTGTCACTGATGCTACCCATGGGTCCTTTAGGAGACAGAGGAGTTATGTGTGGCCTTCCGGAAAGGAACTATACATTACCTCCTCCCCCATACCCACACCTGGAAAGTAGCTATTTTAGACACATTCTTCCAGGTAAAGTATTAGATGCACAGTATGCACATTTTAATGTTAATTTGTCTGGCTGGATTAATATGCCATTGTTGGGTTTCCAGGTATTTTGTCATATCTGGCTGATCGTCCTCCACCCCAGTATATTCATCCCAGCAGTCTGAACATGGATGGAACCCTGTCTGTACCCAACAACAACCCTTCTGCCCTAGACCCATATAGTGGCCCTGGAGGGCCATTGGAACAGGCCATGGTGACTATAGACTCACGGCAGGTCGGCGGGCAAGTAGACCTCCACCAGGGCGGCACTCATGAGGTTCAGCTGGACACTACTGGACTTGCGATGGAGTCACGTGTCAACAGCCCCATGTCTCCCGATGGGATGGGAGAGGAGCTGACCACAATGGAAGGGGTGGTGGTGTCTGCAGAGACACAACAGCTAGGAGCAAGGACTCAGACCCATGAGAGCCTGGGTGGGGTGGACTCCTCGGGGGGAGTGATGCCCTTACATAGTGCTGGCCTGGAACTGCCAGTCGTGATGGAACAGGAGCACATGAGCGGTAGGGTGGGCAGTGGCTCCACAGGGTCTGGTGGCCCAGGTGCTCTGGGCGAAGCCTTGCATCAGGGTGGAGAGCTGGGCTCTGGGGTGGTCAGTGTGGTGCTCACTGGAGCTGTTGCACCTCAGGGACAGCTGGAGCCTGTGTCGTTGCATGGGCCCTCTGGCATGGGCCTTGAACCTGTTAATGTGTCACCCATCACTGCAGAAGTGTCTCTGGGACCGGACAGCAGTCTGGTGTTGGTTAACTCTACCCTACAACTGGAGGACTCCACCTCAAATAAGGAGAACATAGCCACTGCATTTACTATTTGTAAGTTGTGTAACATAACTTCCTCTTCCCCAGTTTGTGAATGTTGATGGTAATTGGTTGGATGTTAACAGGAGAAAAGCAGCTGGTTTGGTGCAACAGTTTGGTTGTCCTTGAATATTCAGCATTAATAATAATAAAAAAACAAACATGAAAAAGAAATCTGTGTAATGTTTAGATTTAATTACTCTATTACTAACAAATGTAATATGTAAACTAGCAATTTTCCAAGCAAATTACTGCATATGTTAAAGAGTAAAAAACATTTATATTATGAGTGTTTAATCATGATTTTTGCTGTGGCTAATGCACAGGGTGCACTTTATGTGAGCGATCTTTCAACTCTGACTGCCCTGAGCACGGACCCGTCACATTCATCCCAGACACGCCCATTCAGAGCAGGGCCCGCCTTTCTTTGCCCCGCCCACTGTGCCTTCGCGTATCTGTGACCGACGAGCCCACTGGTGAGTCTGATGGTCTGTTTCATTAGCTGCTTAAACCATTATGAATCAAAAAAATTTTTTTTTACAAAAAATGTGTAACAATGTAAATGAACTTGAGATTTTTGCAGAATATTGATATTTAGTAAGGAAGATGCTAAAAGTAATGGTTTAGATATCTTCCCATAATGTTCTATTTTTATACCAGAAAGGGCATTCAAAATTTGTCTTGGGCCTAGTCAACCTTTAGCATGCCATTAGCAAATAAATAGTTTTTGTTTAAAAAAAAGTTTTTAGAAAATGTTTACATATGTTTTGAAGCTCCAGTTGTTCTTCACAAATGGATCAAAAGGGAAATAGAATTGACACTAAAGACATAAATTTACCACCAATGTGATAATTTACCTTTAACAAATGTATAGTTGGTTGTGTCAAATCAACAGGATCCTTGGATTCGTGCATATTTATCTTTATCTTTAATTTGAATAACAAACCGGAGAATACTGAATGTCATATCACATAATTGCCAGTCAGTATCATAATTCTTCTCCGTGTCTTCTGCTCAGGTGTATTTGCACGAGAGACCATCCCTTCCAGGACATGCTTTGGACCAATGGTTGGGCAGCACTGTAGTAGTGTGGAGCTTACAGACTGGTCTGACAAGGACACCCCTCAACTATGGAAGGTCACTGTTACTGTATAAACCCAGATGCTCATAAACTCTTCCACTAATGTAGTGTGACGAAAAGCTGGAAATGTCTGCATGTTTTGTAGTTCACTTACATAGTCTGCTCCCTGAAGTAAGGTTTAGAAATATTTAGAACTTAGTGTTTTAATTTTATCATACATAAATTTTGTAAACATGATGGTTTTGGAGAGGAAATTGACAAAAAGAAAATTCTGTTGTTGTTTTTTTAGATGTTCCACAATGAAATCCAAGAATTCTGTATAGTGACCACAGATGAACACGAATGCAACTGGATGATGTTTGTGAGAAGAGCAAGGTATCCCAATCTCCAAAAACTTATAATGTTAGTAAAATCATAACTGTGAACAAACTGCATCTCGGTCTAGGAATTCTATCAAGTAAGTTATGTGCTTGCAGGACCACAGAGGAGCAGAATTTGGTAGCATATATTGATAATGGAAAGCTTTACTTCTGCACATCACAAGAGATTATCCCTGAGCAGGAGCTGTTGTTCTATTACAGCAGGGAGTACAGCAGGCTACTGGGTAAGACATCCTTCCAGTTCCCTACAGATGCTTCACAGATCTCTTGTGGCTCATGATGGGCTTTGTTACATAGCTGTACCAGGTGTGTTAGGATAGGAATGATACTAGCCAGACCCCCAGGACTGCAACTGGAATCTACATTAGTCGCTTACCCCGGGATGTCTGATGCTGGTCCTGAAGATCTTGGACAAACCTGACTTATTGAGAGCCCAGTTCCAGTTTTAGACTTTTTTTCTTGAATCAAAATATTACTTTGAAAGAGCTGGTAAGTGAAGCCTGGTGTGGTCAGCAGTGTACATGAAGCAGGCTTTGTGCAGTTTTACATGCACATCCAAGTGAATCATAAAATCTTTCACTCCTAGGTGTACCCCAAGTACCAGAGGGACAAATCTGTCACTGTGGACAAGAATGCACCTCTTTCTCCGAGTTCAAGTCTCACCTCAGCAGTCACACCCGCAGACACAGCCCGAACCAGGAGGACCCTGCACACACCTCAGTCCACAGTCAGCCCCACCCCCAGGATAAGATGCCCAATGAGGCACCAAGCTCCGCCTCCTCCCCATCGTGGCAGCCCCACCCCCATGGTGACACGCAGAGCAACGGGCACCGGCATGGCAGGGAAAGGAAGTTCAAGTGTAACATGTGTTTGCGGGCGTTCACCACCTCCACCAAGCTGAACGTACACTTCATGGGTCACATGGGTGTGAGGCCACACAAATGCAGCTATTGTAGCAAAGCCTTCAGTGACCCCAGCAACCTGAGAATGCACCTCAGAATCCACACAGGTATCAGCTCTGGAACATTCTCCTTCCTCCCATGTCTTTGGATGCAGTGAATGCACTGGCTGTTCCTTTTTGTTGCACTGAGCTGCATATGCTCTAGGTAATGAAAGGAAGACAGTAGAGGAGCACTTGGCCTACTGCTAATACTTTGTGTTGTCTTGTGATTGTGTCTTGTCTTGTGATTGTGTTGACTGGTTCTTATTCATTCTTAGATATATTAGCTTTTTTGGTAAAGTATTCTTTGAAGCTTAGCCCTGTATAAAATAAAAAAAACAGGACATTTATGTTCAAAACAATTTAGTTTAGGCCTAATCTTAGTATGGGATGAAAACTTTAGAGGTGTATGATGTCATATGATTTTTGTACCAAAGGTCAGAAGAATTTCAGGTGCACAGTGTGTGGGAAGTCCTTTACCCAGAAGGCCCATGTTGAGTCTCATATGGTCATTCACACGGGTGTGAGGAATATCAAGTGCGACCACTGTGACAAGACTTTCAACAGGAAACAGGACCTCAAACAGCACATGTATACACACTCGCTGTAAGGACATGTTTCTTCCTGGTGTTCTTGCTGTATGTTCTGTTTCAAGCGCTGATAAATAGACTTGCATACATGTTTAGGGAATTTAATCTCCTATTGTTTTTCCTGTTAGTTTCTATCAGCTGACCACTGCTTTCTGTTCTCGATTTGTTTTTGTCCAACGCAGAGATCGTCAGATCTCATGCCCAAAGTGTGACAAGCAGTTCCTCAAGACCGACCATCTAAAGAAGCACCTAAATTCCCATGACGGAAAGAGGGATTTCATCTGTGAAAAATGTAATAAGGGCTTTCTCACCAAATACCACCTCACACGACACCTCAAAATCTGCAAGGGTCCCAAGAGTGGCAGGGTGGTTGCCCACGAAGAGGAATGTGACGAGGAAGAGGAAGAGGACGAGGAAGAGGCAGAGGAACAAGAGGAAAGGAGCACCAGGGGACCAGATGATGATGATGATGATGAGTGTGGAATAAGCATGGAAGGATACGCCTCTGAAAAGACCCTGTAACTTGAGTGCTATGTACTTTGTGCACAGTATGTGTTTTTGTATTATTATTTTTTTTACCGTTCATTTCATTTATCACGTCATTTACATGTTACAAGAGACGTGTTTTTGTATTATTTTTTCCTTGACAAAGTTTTATTTAGGTTTGGGAGCGCAGATGTGTAATGAAATTAAAAAGTATAAATCATTACATTTGAAACATAAATTGTTATATGTGAAAATATGTTGTTACCGAAACACTGCCAAGGTTTTACTTCCTCTGTTTTGAGTTTTTCTTAATTAACTCAAGGTTTCTTTTACAGGTCCTTCTTTTGCCATTGTTATTTATTAATTTCTGTGAGAAAAGCAACCTTTCGATTTATGAAAATGTAATTTATTTTCTAAATAAAATCGCAAAAATACTTAGCATGTTTCCGCTCGCGTATTTCGTGCATCACGTGATCAGTGACGTTTCGATCGGAGCTCACAAGAAAGGAGCGCAGCCGGAGCTCGTGCAGTAGTGTCAGGTCTTAGCAGTCGGTTTGGTATAATAAACACCGAATAAAGTTCTCTCCGGAAAACTATGGCAACTTCGGTAAAACTGAACACTGGGGCAGACATGC
>JAOYMR010000003.1:17010390-17041079 GCA_025802075.1 Tenebrosternarchus preto | reverse complement strand
TGTGTGTGTGTGTGTGTCAGTCAGTCTTGTTTATAAGAGCACAAATGCAAAGGTGCAAGTATGAAAAAGGTGAACATAAACCTCCATCACAGGAGGGTTACCCGGACAGAGTACCTAGATGGTAGAAAAGAAAAGAAAAAACAAAACAAAAATAAAAGAAAGCCAGCGCAAAATGTTTTGCCCACCTTGCTGATGGTGGAAATGTCCTCTTTCTCTACCACTCCTTCGTCAACCATGCCACAGATGCAAGCACCAAGCTCATCTTTGTCCTGATGACTTTCAATAGTGAATAGTTTCTTTAATTGTTAACCAGGCCAACACTTTTCTGTGTCTTGTTCATACTGACAAGGAAAGAGATCTGTCTGAACGTACCAGGAATGCTATCATCACAGGTACAAGAAGTCTAAAGCTTATTTATGAATAAACAATATATGTGAATTTTCTTATTGTTAGTTGTTGTTGTTTTGCTTTTTGGAATCCATACAGCAAATAAATGTGGTTTCAGTCTATCACACATGCTTTAAAACAATATGAACTATCAGTACTGTTGATAATGCTTTGCACGAATGGGTGATTAACCTTTTAAATGTGTAAATATTTTTAATATTTTTAAATGTGTAAATATATTTATCATGCCTATGTGTACACTGTGTATCTGAAGTCGCAAAGTCATGTAAGAGATGAAGGTTGCTGCAGTAGTTCATTGAAACACAAATATTAACATAGAAATGTAGATAAGCACCGGTTTTTCCCATTACAACCTTCTGTTTATTAACAAAGCATGACTGATTTATCAAACGTGGTGGATTATTATTAGCTAACAGACTCACCAGACCAACTAGTCTCGGCCTTTTATTGAAAATGAAAGTTTTGAGCTAGCGCAAATACAGCTTCAGTGAATCCGGACTTTCGATATTTTTTAACATGTGTACGTCTGAGACCTTTATTTTGAAAACAAGTACTGCGCTCCATTCATCCACAACAGTGCATAGTAGCTAGTTGTGTGGGCCGATCAAATCCAGCAGCTGAGATAATTAACTGACTGACAAACGTTAGTGCAGATATATTCTTTATTGCCATACTTCCTAGCTCAAGTTTTACTTTGGAGTAATTTCTTTACGTCCAAGGTTCTAACCATGATGCAATTCCTAGTAAGTGTTCTTTGCGATTAAATATTTAAGATAGCTAGCTAACCTTGCTGGCTAGTTTGTCTACTATCTCAACTAGAATAATTATTCATTTTTTTAGACGTTGAATTAATTTTAAATAATCGACATGATGAAGATAAAGATTTGTCTTAGCTAGCTGTAGTAGGTTACTAGCAAAACTACCTGGCAATAGGAGTGAAGATGTGTCTTTAATATTTGGTAGCTAGCTGGCTAGCTTTAGCTACATGTATACTTATCAGAATGCCCACCTTTGTTTTGCAGGTCGGATTCACTTTGGGTAACGTGGTAGGAATGTACCTCGCTCAGAACTACGAGGTTAGTTAGTTATGCATTTCTTTTCGATTTAACATCGCAGTCAAACCATTTGTTCTTCGAAAAAAGCCTTGTAACGCTGTCAACACCGTACCTTGAACTGCGCGTTTACATTCTGTATTACGGTAGCCGGTAGGGTGTAACGTTCCTACTATGTTACTGCCGAGGTTGTAAATATAATAGAAATTGGCTCTATAGTTTCAACAGACATATGTTACGGAGATCTAACCTGAAAGAAGTTTGACTTAAAACCTGTATGTATAAGAGGTCTAAATGTCTGTTAGAATAAGCCTTAGTCCGAGTACCCTCAAATCGCGCTCAAAGACGAAGGACAGTTTAGAAGATCGTTAGACGTTTAGGATGGTGTCAGTCCACCCGCTAGATAGTCTAACTATGGAGACATTTAATTCCGAATGAAACATGGATTATTAAATTCCCTTGCAATATGCGTACTCCCTGTTCATTTTCAGCCTGTTTAAGTTAAAACCACTATATTTATAAAGATCACTGTCTTGTGATTTTACCATGAGAATGTGTAGAAGTTATGTTGCAAAATTATCCAAAAGGCTACTAATTTCAATATAGTATATTTTAAAATTCCATTAACCACACGCGAACACGCACTCGCATCTCGTGATGTGGCAAAGTGTTTACTGTAGGAATTTGGAGCATTGTCGTGGCAAATGTATGTAAAATGTCTGTTCGATTCTATGTTTCACATTTTTCTTTCAGATATTTTTGTGCATTTGAACTTCAGTAATATGCGTTTCACTAAGCTGTAGAACCTATTTATGTTACATTCTCAATCTCCGCGTGATCAGTTTTCCCCGGAGCCTTCTCACCGACGGGCTACCGGAATAAAACATGTAGACGCGCACTCAAACTTTCAGTGTTGATGCCCCATGCTTTTTCTAAGGCCAAATGGTGTGATTGTGGCTATGTACTTTGTCTATTATGGATTTTTTCTAGACAATTTACTTAATCTATTTTCGAGCCTAATAACTGTAATGTTGCTTCATGAAAATCTTTTTAAAATCGAATTACCAGAACTCGGGATAACTCGGATCAATATAACTGTTTACCATTGTAAGCGATAAGAGCCCATGACTAGGCTATATACTGGTGAATTCAGTCCGTTCATTCTTTTGCATTTGTGATATAATTACACGGGCACAATACTAAAATGTCCTCTCTCCAATAATTATTTTTAATTTCGAGTGTGTAAACTTGAATGATTTGTGTAATGCTGTATGTCTTTCCCTTATTGTGGACCCATACTGAAGATGCCTAACATTGCAAAGAAAATAGAAGCCTTCAAAAAAGATGTGGAAGCAAAGAAAAAGCCTCCAGAGTGATGATGGTGAAGAACAGAGGAGAAGACTGGAACATTTAGAGCTTCACCGATAATTACATCTTTGCAGTATAGAAGCACATGCATTTTAAATACCTACAAGCAGCTGTGCTCAAGAACAGTTTTGTCACAGTGCCTATAAACAGACTTGATAGTTATACATTTTTATTTCAGAAGTGCTCAATCTGACACCCAAGATATTTGTTATATTTGTATGTGAGTTGAAAAAATATTTCAGTGTAAGCATATTTATGAATGCTGGTATAAATTTCATGGAAAATGAGTTACTGCACTTTAAGTTGTCAGCTATCTGCCTAGATATAGTGTTTGCAGTATGTTTACATACTTCCGAATCACTTTTCCTATCAAAGTTATATTAACAAGAGGCTTCTGAAAAAAGTGCCCTGTTTGGAAGTGAAATACTAGATATAAATAGTGATCATTGGACACTCCAAAATTAAGCACTCAAGTATGCTGTGTGTTCTTTCTTTGCTGGATGTGCTCAGTGTACCAGAACATGCCAGGGTATACAGTCTACTTCCATAAGGCGAACTTAAGCATGTTACTATCGCTTTGACTGTCAAAATTCTGCTTTGCATATGGGGGAAGTACTTCTAGTATTTGAGTAAAATACTAGGCGTACTTATAACGGCTCTGTTATGAATCAAGTTATTTCTGGGTAGTATGTACTTTGACAGTCTTTAAAATTTCGTTGAACTTGCTGATTGATGTGAAGGAACTGAAACCGTACAAGCTACCGTTGAACATCAGTAGAAGTGGAAGGGAAAGATTGCTTAAGTTTAAGTATATTAAACCAGGGTTTTAAAGTAAAATATTACTAAATGCTTATTCAGTTTTAACTTTCATGAATGGCAGCTCCTAAACCAGCTATCTAAAATGAGATTAGTTCACAACGTACTGGAATAAAAACCGTACTGGAACTACCGCCAGGTAACACTGTCTCAACGTCGGCGGTTGATGAGTGCCCAAATACCTGCCCAAAAGGTACAACTATATGACACTGCCGGTTCGTTGCGTGTTAGGTGGGAACTATATAACAGTCTTTACTTCGGGAGACAAAAACAGACATTTCACTACATACACAGCTGGGAATATAAGTAAAGATTTTATTGATTTTACAGAAATATCAAATGTCATATTAGTATTGTAATATATGATTAAAAACAAGTACCAATGCTGGAGAAAAGTTAGCTTTTCCGATAGAGCTATGAATAAATAAATGATTGGATTGGAACCAACAAACTTGTAGTCACAACCACGCCACCATAAACATCAGGAACGTTGAGCAGTCGCTTGTATGTCGCGTGATTTAAATAAGGTTTCATTGCTGCAGTTGTGAATTTCACCAACAGGTAGCAGTGTTAGAAATGAATGATGATACGACTGACATTTATTTGCGCGTTTAAGATGAATAAAACATACATGTCGCATCCCTAGGATTCTGGGTGAACCATGGTGCTCGTCGTTTCTTTCAAAGTTTTAATTTCTTTTTATTTGTACTCTCCTTACTCTCCCACGTAACAGTAAGTCAATGAATTCTTATGGGTTTTTCGTATATAATATATTCTATGAACAGTTAAATGATTATCCGTTAATATTACACACAAACATAGCATCAAAAATTCTCTTCGACAGAAATCAATGCACGATCAATCGCCAGGAAGAAGATTTAAGTAGTTCCGGTATGGGCATTTACCGTCCTATGGTCCTACAGGTGGGGCGTGGGCATGCGCATGCGCATAGGGTGCGAGACGTGGACCGATACTGCAGTTGTAGAGAACCGGAGCGTGTCAAACCGGCAGAGGTTTTCAAGTTCTCAGCAAGTGCCAAGTCTGTCGATTCTTTCCAAAGATGATATCTCTCTCTGACTCTCAGAGTAAGACCAAAACTTTGGCTTTTATCTCGAAAATGTGTATGTCAACCAAGTTGAACTGTATTGTCACAATTGTATTCAGTAGTTAGCTAACCTAGCTAGCTAAATATTTAACCTATATCGCTAGCTAGCCAACCAACCGGCCTCCAGGATAACTCGTGCTTAAAGTTAAAGTTATACACCAAGCACATTCTGTCTGGACTGATGACATTAAACACGATTCCATGTGTTTGGGGTTAGTAAATGAACCTTTGTGTGTTTTTGTTTTGGATTTTGTAGCACGTTGAGAATAAGTAAAGCTAGCTAGCTCTCCTACCCAGTAAGGCCTCGAGATGATTTATGTGCAGTTGCTATTCACAGGGAGTTTTAGTGCAAAACTCCACGGCGTCCTGCAAGTATGATTGTTGAGCTTTTGAGAGGTGCGTTCATATGGTCAACTGCCTGTCAATGTGTTTGATTTAAAGGGACCCCTAACTATGTAGATTAGGGTTAGATAACTGCCCCATATGTCTGCCTCTCCATGTTTAAGACGGATCGGTCCACCAGATTTTTTTCAGACTATATGCATTATGGAAAATGTATATACCCAGTGAACGTTTCGGGTGAAGTTTGTGTCCTATGACTATTAAACACATTTTGTTGCGTGCCTCATATTATAAAAATGTGCTCAAGAAAATGCTTCTGGTCATGATTGTCATGATTCGCTTCCATTTACTCCACAGAGATTGGGATGGGGTTAACAGGTTTTGGAGTGTTTTTCCTGTTCTTTGGGATGATTCTGTTCTTTGACAAAGCACTTCTTGCTATTGGAAACGTAAGTGTTTACATTCTGATTGTTTAAAAAATGTGGTTGGTTGCTAAAGTGTTGCACTGGCTGGTGTGAACGTTTCGTCATCAGCATGCTTGAGAAAGATGCATGTGAGTGACTTCTGTGTACAATTTGATATGTTTCAAACACATCAGTGCACAGTGTTGCTTGGGTTAAGTCAGTTCTTCTGACACTACTTATCTTGTGCAGCACTATATAATTGCTTAGTGCTCTTGGGGAGTCCACTCTTGACACCCTACCCCTACTCTGTTTTCCACAGATCCTCTTTGTGGTTGGCCTTGCATTTGTCATTGGCTTGGAACGGACGTTTAGGTTCTTCTTCCAGAAGCACAAGATGAAAGCTACTAGCTTCTTCCTCGGTGGTGTCTTTGTGGTGCTGATTGGCTGGCCCATTATTGGAGTGATTCTAGAATTTTATGGATTCTTCCTTTTATTCAGGTAAATATAATTATTATTTTTAGAACTTAAGACAAAAGGGTTGGGAGTCTAGGTAATTAAGGCACGAAGACATGATTGTACACCAATTTTCAGTGACCAGTAAATTAAATTTTACACCTTCAGTGTTGCTTTTACTTTAAAGGTTTTTCACTGTGTATATTTTCAATTACATTAACAATAGGTGTCGTAGGCGTGATGCACCACTCTTACACATCAAAAGTGCTAAAAATTTGGTGTTGCTAGTTGTGTTTTGTATAGCAGTTCACATTCCAGCCCTCGAAAACTCCCCAAAACAACCCTGCCCCAGTTTTTTGTTTCTGTTTGAATCGCACCTGGGCAAAGACAACCCTGATTGGCTGGCAATCCTTGAGCACTAGAATCTGAGCCAGGACAACCCTGATTGGCTGAGGATCCTCGAGCGTTTGAATCTGAGCCAGGACAACCCTGATTGGTTGACAGTCCTCGAGCACTTAAATATGAGCCTGCAATATATTTGTTTATCTCTGATGTTATATATTTTGCCTTTGTGTGAAGGGGGTTCTTTCCAGTGGTTATCGGCTTCATCAGACGAATACCCATCCTGGGATCCCTGCTGAATCTGCCTTTCATTAGTGGAGTAAGTGTGTTAACTGCATGATGCTTCAGAGTGCAGTGGGCCCTGTTTTCTGTCTCTGTTTTTCTGACTGGCTTTGTGTCTAACTGCTCTGCTCTGGGGTTCTGCATTCAACCAAAATGCTGGTAGCTGTTGCAGTTTTAGAAGAAAATGTGCCTGGATGTTTATGAAAAAGTAAATGAATGAACAAGTACTGGTAGCAGCCTCTACTGTGGCATCTTGAACAGAATGCATTGTTGAAGTTAGACAGAAGGTTGCTTGTGACGTCTCTTAATGAAGTCTTGAACATTAAAGATTATTTACCAAGAAACAACTCTGGAAGCTTAATGAAGTCAGTAGCTTTGTTTCAGATAGGTTTTCAAATACTTAATTTAAGAAAAGTAAATAAGATGGCGTTATCTGTTTTCACCTGACACAATGAAAGCAGATGTGTGTGTATTTTTCAATGTGTGTGTGTGTGTTGTTTTCTTAAAGCCATCGTAAGGCTGAGAGGACGGTCAGCACTCGGTCAGTCGCTGCCGCTCAGCTCCTCTGCATGTGAGCATGAAGTCACTCTGATAGCACTCAGTGCTACTGCGTAGCTTTTGTATTCCAGCATCTTAACTGTTCAGCATTGCTTTTTGTATCAGAGGAATGGCACTGTAAACAAGTTCACAGCTAATTTTGGGTGGGTGCAACAATCGCTGTGTGAAACAGGGTGGTCTTGGATGTTTGCTTCTTGCAAATAACTTCTCAGGGCTCATACATTCTGAATCTCTTTCATGTTACTGTTTTACCATTCCTTTCAGGCAAATATTGGAGTTAACCTGTGTTAATTTTTCTTTTTTCCATTTTTTTTCCCCAGTACGTGGACAAAGTGGGAGAGAGCAACAGCATGGTATAATGGACACTGTGCGTTTCCTTCTTATTTGTGATGGATTTCCTAAAACTGCTTTATTCCAAATGGTCATACTAAATTGTTTAGGTCATATTGTGGAAATGGTCACCACGGATGGCTTTCCAGCCAAAGGGAAATGCCTAAAGATCAGAGGGGAGGGTTTATTTTCTTTGGTCCTTTTTCTTTATATCCCCGACACAAGACTGGCTGAGTGGGAACAAAGGGGATCCTTAGAGCTGTAAACGGCGCCAGGCCACAGAGCGTCATCACAAACAGAGCCACTCCACTCCTTGTCCCTGTTCCATCCCACTGCTACAGCCCCTGACTGGGACCCCCCCCCCCCCATCACCACCTCGACAGAGGGCCTGCAGCATGCCCCATTATGATGGCATGTTCTGCGCTTTGACTTGTGGGTCAGAACCGGGTCAGTGCCAGGTCTGGAGGCATCCCCTTCCCATCCCTGGTGTGCAGTAGGTCTTACAAAGCCCAGCAGTGGAGCGGTGAGTAGTCTGTCTGGGATGAAGAGCACTGCTCTGTCCTGCTGCAGTCTGGGAGAGGCAGACGTGCTGGAACACCACAGTTCCCTGACTGGGCAGGTTAAGCATGAACATTTTATTTAAAAACAATATTTTAATAGTTGATCTGCTGTTGAGAAATTATTCAACTGCTTTGGACTTTGTAAATACAAATTAATAATAAAAAAAAAAGCACAAAAGTCTTTAGTGTTGCTTTGACTTTCAGATCCAGATAAGTAATATGAATTGTGTGACATGATAATGGGTTATTGTGAACCTCTAATAATCTTGTACACTTAAGTAATCACAAAATTGTTAATGCTCAACCGTATAAATGTATAAAATTACTTTTTCAAATAAATAATCCAGACCATGTTCAAGACACGAGCAATGGTCATGCATGAAAATGATTTACATTCTGGTGAATTTTTAAATTTTAAGGAATACCTCTTATGGTGTCATTAATAAACTCAGGACAAATTGATCATCAATACATTCTACATTCCATGGTCATTTAGTGCGCGTGGGGAGACCCTTTCAGCCGTAGAGAGGTTGTCAGGCATTCATTCATAAAAGTGACCATTTGAGACGCTTCATTGCATAAACCGTAAACATATTAATACATAACATGGCATTTCCTATTCGTTATTAGTGTTATGAAGGAATAAAACTTAAAATCTATTTTTTATCGGAACGTTTAACAGAGCTGAAACTGTTCCAAATTAATTTACAAACATGGTTATTCACGTTTTAAATCGTAATGAATGGGTTAATACGTTAGCTTGAAGGGTTCGGAGCCCATCCCCCGAATTAATCAATTTCACCTGACCTATGCTGTACACGACGTTCATTAAGCCTTACACGTCGTCTGGGAATTCCTCCAACCCGCTGATTATAAATACCCGCGATTATCATTCGGAGTAAAGACTCCCCCACCTCGCTTACCTTTACGTTAAGAACCACTCAACAGAAAAGGACGACGGAAACAATGAAAGTAAGAAATTATGTTTATATGAATGAAATGTATATTATGAGCAACTATTAACTTGTAATGGATAATTGTAAACAAATAATATCGGTGCATTTGTTTTGTAGATCACAATTAAAAATGCACTGAGTGGTTTTGGGGGTATTAAGGTTAACAGGACCATTTCACAAAAATATTTGCTCTTTTTAAACTAGTGGTGCAAGTACTGTATGAAATTTGTGGTTGTGCACTTGCGCACCGGGACGTTTCTTAACTTTCAGAATAAAGGGCTCGGGTATAGACGCTCACTACGAAGTGCCTTAACAGTGGCTTCTAGGGGCGACGCGCTTCCAGTTTGTATACTGATTTTACTCCCGCGTGCCTGCTTCAGGGTCTGAGGACGCTCGCGGCGTATGCGCTTGCGCTCCTTCTTTTGGCTACGTTTGTTTCCTACGCCTGCAGTGCGCCCAAGGTAACGGAAAGAAAATATTAAGAAAAATATTGTGTGATTTAAGATGATTGCCAAAAACGATCATTTGTTTGATCCTTTACTGAAAACTTATCTTCTGAACTTAAGGGCGGTTTCCAGCGTAGGAACTGGACGCCCCAAGCGATGCTGTACCTTAAAGGCACACGTACGTAACTGCTTACGAAGTTCATTTCTATTTAGTCTGTGCATATGAAGACACTATTCATATGAAGACGCTTTATTCATTAGTCTTCTTTGCTACACTGATTGGTAAATGTCGTTTCTATAGAAGGCCGACGCTTTGTGTCAGAGGACAGAAACGAGGGGGATGTGTTCGACACTCTTCACCTAGGTAGTGTTGGTTTGGTTTGTGCACTACAGATACAGTCAACTACCTTCCCTATAGCTATTTAAGCACACCCGTCTATCTCTGCCTTCTCAGAAACACGGCGTCAAAACACCGAGGATCTGAGCATGTCTAAGGCTGCTACAGTACTACTGCACTTCCTACAACAAGTCAAAGATGAAGGTATTCATGATCCTGCAGCAATAGCAGCTGCTGTACACGGATGTACCAAACACGCACCCAACTCTGTACACGGATGTTGTACCAAACACGCACCCAACTCTGTACACGGATGTTGTACCAAACACGCACCCAACTCTCTTTCTTGCTCACTTTTGTAACTCTGTTGCAGGAGAGGACAGTGAATTGTTTTATCAAGAGGCACCAGTCTGGAAAAGGGACTACTTCTGAAAAATGATCCACGTCCTAGAAATGAATTGTACATATTTTCTTTCTTTCTTTTCACTTGTCCTGTTAAATGAACGGTTGTTTAATCCTGTGTAAAATACACAGTAAAATGTACAACTACAGCACATGTTTTGGACTGCTGTATATTATGAGAATGTGGTATTAAAACTGAATTTGCATTCATAACTGCTATTGTGTGCTATGCTGTTTAAACAAGAAGTCAAGATTACATAAGTGTGTGATGGCTTGATTTAGAATTTGAAACCACACTGTGCCCAGGTTTGTGTAAACACACAGTTTATATCGGAGGGATAATCTCAGTCATTACACGTCTGGAAACACGAGACACACAAGCCATGTTTTTGAAGGGAGTCTATTTCTCACAACTGTCTCATCACTGGAACGCGAGACGGATACAACGCAAGCCGATCCATTCGCAAAAGAATGCACACGAGACCTGTCTGAGACCTGCCCCTCAGAAGCACGAACTGGTAAAGACCTGAGAGTGTGTGGCTGAAGGCGAGGCTACCAGCGGCAGGGGGTGGGTGGGGGGATTAGCATCTACTTCTCATTCTCCCTGGGTACCTTCTTGCCCTCTGGCACAGCCCCCAGCATGAAGGGTGTCTTGATGTTCAGCCTGTCCCTCTCCGCCTCCTCCTCTTCATCATAGGGCTCGGGATCATCCTCATCATCGCTGTGATGGGGCGTGGAGTGCAGTGAAGCAGAAGGAGATGGAGGGACTGAGGGTGGCCGAGGGTATCGGAACCCTTGAGTCTGGAAAGACACGTTCAGACTTAAGTGATTCGCATCAAGAATGCATCACATATGAACCTCTTCACACACAAACTTTATATTATACTTTATATATTAACATCAGAGATGTAAAAAATGGGAACATATTAATACTTTGTATATGAGCAAACAGCAACTCTGGGATCAGGGAAAGAAGGAGAAAGACATAATAATGTCATTTACATTTACAGCATTTAGCAGACAATCTTACGCAGAGCAACGCACAAAGAGAGCTTTGTTGTCGACTCACAGAATGCATCCTAGCCAGTAAGTAGGACAGAGTTCAGTAGATATTTGAACTAGATCACTGCAAAAATATAAGAATCACGCTGGTCCTAGTGTAAGTTCTATTAAACAATAATAAAATACAGTAACAGAATAACAAATAAATTTTAGTTACTCAGCATTGGTGGTCACTGAGATACTCTACAAATAGACAAATCTGCGTTTGAAGACTGCAAGAGATTCTGCTGTCCGGACAGTGAGTGGAAGTTCATTCCACAATCATAACCCATGACATAAAACAGCCTAGAATGTAATAACGTACTACTTACAAAAAGAAACAACCATATGTTTTTATTATTAATAGCATGCCTTTACCAAAATCCTTAAAGGAGAAGTGTACATCGATGGATGTCAGGCTCCATATAGATCAGGGCTGGGCGTGTTCAATTATCACCCAGATGTTCAGACGGGAATGGAGGGAGAAACGAGTGATGGAGGTGATGGAAGTCATGGGGGCGGATGGATGATTGTGAAAAGCTCCTCATGTCTCTTATAAACACAATTTAATATCTGGATATAAGGTTATAGTCCTTTATGGCCACAAATTTTGTCATTTAAGGGAACTTGATCATGATTTAGGATGCAAACTTTATGCTTACTAGTGACAATAATGTGATATTATGAAGTAAAGTTTCTCATGGTCAAATAACTGTATTATACATGCAGTGACTGCATCAATAAAAGGAATTTACTCAAAAGAAACAGTTAAGATATGTGGTTTACCACCAGTCTACAAATAATTCACATGGCTGCATGTGTTTTTCCAGACCCAAGGAAAATGTTTCAGAAGCAGGGGTCCAGTGGAATGATCCAAGTGTGGCAGCCTACATTTTGTGGGTCAGGTGTACCTCAGCTTGTCTTGATTGCATCTCCCCAGGCATTTGTTCACACACCGAGCCACAGCCATCAGCACTGTCAGTTCTATTTTAATTATCGGCTGATTACGTGTAGCTGTCGATGGACATCCTCTAACACAACGTTCTGCACACTGAGCCTACGTTATTCTGGCTCAATCTAATAATAACCTGCAGACCCTGTGATAATGATTTCAGCTATCTTCATAAAATGACCACATCTTAGGACTCATTCCTACAACCTCAGAGCCCAGTGCTCCAATAAAGTGGGCAACTGATGACAGAACTTGGACAAAAAACCCCCGAAATCATCAGATAAATTTTCTTCAATGAATCAAATGTGTCACAAAGCAGTGAAGACAAATAATTGACAAGAAAAGATATTTACCAAACAGAATGACCAATCTTTAAATCCTATTTCCTACATGGAAGCTATAGTATCTAGGTGTAGACTAGGTGTAGTAAATCAATAAATGCCAGGAATATATAACCTAGTTCTCAGTTAAACCAAAGTTCAAAACAAAGCTATACATATAAATACAATAGTTAAGGTAAGTAATGAAAAATGTCCAACAAAAACTAATAAAGTTGCATTAATCAATACTGTTGAATCACTTATTTGTTGAATTTGTTAAATACTTGTTGAATGAACTGATTAAAAATCAGTGCTGAATTAATAAGGTAATATCAGGTAGAGTAAAAATGTCAGTAACAACAATGTTATGGGTTTGAAACTAAAGGGACCATGTCATGCTAATAAACAAACAAACAAACAAATAAATAAATACATAAATAAAAGCTGTATCTCAAACATGCTGGGCTTGCTAACCCTTCCATACTGTATCTGTTAACTGAGTCTCAGTTGCATCTGAACAGTCTCTCTAACAATAAGGTTTTAGCATCACAGTTATTATTATACAATTTTAGCAACTTTCCATCAAGAAGAAGTAGTTTTCTGCACTAGTGTTCTAAGGAGAATGTGGTGGAAATATCAGTTGGAGTTTAGCTGCTTCTTTCTAAGCCAGAACAAGCGTGGAGAGTGTGGCGTGGTACTCACTGGTGGAACTGGTAGGGGGTCCAGTTGGAACTGCTCGGGGAAGGTTCTGGTAAGGGCCAGGCGACGGCCGTGCTTGTAGAACTGACGACACAGTGAAAGCGCTTCCTCAATAATCAAGCAAAGACAACTGACAGACTTGTGATGAAAGCAGGCTGGCAGATGAGTCTGAACTCAGAAGACCTAGATGCTCCACAAACTTTCAATATCCAAACCAGACATGATGATGTTGGTAATGGACAAGATGATGATTCCTGTGAAGGTGCTGAAGCTAAAAGGGAGCTTGGACCAACAGAACCCCGTCAACCTCACCCGTCCCAGGTAGCGCCAGTCCAGCAGGTCCGACAGCCGCTCGGTGCGGTTCCGCTGGATGATGCGCTGCCGCCGGGACTGCTGGCAGAACGTGAACATGAACTGGGTCAGCTGATTGCATGATTCGTCAGCCGAGCGGAACCGCCGGTCCACGATGTAGATCCCTGCGTTGGGAGAACACAGACATGACGCTGGTCTCTCTCTGCCTCTTCATGAAAAATGGGTTCGAGTGAAGCTTTTCAATGCACCCACCACACAAGCTACAAGAAACCCTCAACGCAGGGTAGTAGGGAGAGGAAGAGGAGCAGGACCACACCAAACACAGGGTCATAGGGAGAGGAAGAGGAGCAGGACCACACCAAACACAGGGTCATAGGGAGAGGAAGAGGAGGAGCATAAACACTGACAAAAAAGACCTGTCTGATCTGCACTGGGGCCCCTGGCACCTGAACAAGTGATTGAGGCACTTTCAACACTTTCAGTCGCACTAACAGTACTAACAGTAAGAAACCATACAAGTTACTGTATGCCGAGTTTTCTGTCTGATGCCATTCAAGTAACTGGCATTTATTTTTTTCTGTGAAGAAATGAACTGGTCAGATTACTGCTTAATTTTTACACTTCCACAGGGATCTTAAGACCTTTGAAATATAAAGTTACTGCCACTCACCGTAAGCAGAGGGATCTGATACATGCTCCTCCATAAAGCAGCCAAACCCGGAGAGGTTCGTCGTTATGCTGGGGATTCCCATCACTGTACACTCCCCTGCTCACAGGCATCACACACACACACACACAACAGTGTTTGCGTTCATGTTTTCAGCCTTTGTTATGACAGTATGTGTCATGTGGAACCCTTGAAGTATCCAGTGGTGAGCTATGTAAAAGACTGTGTGTGTGTGTGTGTGTGTGTGTGTGTGTGTAACCTGGTGTGTATCCCCAAGGCTCATAATAGGATGGAAACACCCCTAAGTGACATCCCCGGACAAACTCCTCATAGTCCATTGGCAGTAGAGGGCTGGTGGAAGACAGGAACTCTGGATGGAACACGATCTGTACCGCACAAGCATGAGAAAAACAAAGTGATCATCACAAACCCTTGAAGAGCTGGTTGCCATGGTGCAAGGTCCATGTATTCAGCCACACCACCGATTGGCGATTCATTCCATGTATGCTGCATCTCAAAGTAAATCAAACCTGTGTGAACTTTAATTGTTCAAGGATGCAGAGACTGAATGCAAACTGGGAGGCAAGTCACAGAAATGTTGATGTGCACCTGGACTGTGTTATTAGAGTTAGAGGTGCACCTGGACTGTGTTATTAGAGTCAGAGGTGCACCTGGACTGTGTTATTAGAGTTAGACGTGCACCTGGACTGTATTATTAGAGTTAGACGTGTAGCTGGACTGTGTTATTAGAGTTAGACGTGTAGCTGGACTGTTTTATTAATCAGGTTTGACTGTATGCTCAGCAAGGTTGGGTAACATACCTTGACTCTGTCGTTGCGGCCGTTGAAAAGGCCAATGCGACGGATGTTACTCAGGATGGGGTCAGAGGAATCATCCAGCATGTTGTGAGTGGTCACTGGAGGAAAAGTATGTCTCTGTATGTGTGTGTGTTGAGAAGGGGAATACATAAAAAATGTCTATCAATAGTGTCACTGGTCCATGACATTGTCCCATCCACCGCACTCATCCCAGACAGACATGAGATAAGACGATAGGCACAAAGATGTGACTATCCATGGGGGTAAAAATGAGAAAAACACCTTGAATCTCCTACAGTGAACCTGGGTTGCACTCTTTCAGCAAAAAAACATGGTCCTGGTTCTAAATAACAACTACCTCTTGTAGTTTCATACAACTGCATAAGGCACATGCAACCATTTCATTTATTTCATCAATAAATCCTAAAACAGTTTTAAAAAGCCAATGGATGCTAATGGTCAGATTGGTCTCATTTGCATAACACTATCCTAACTGGTCCCTGCAAGATTTCAAAAACTGTGTAAACTACTGATCAGGCTATGATGGTACTGAGACAGGACAAAGTTTGGTAATATAATGTGAAAGTTGGTATGGTTAGGTGTGTTCATTAGCCTAGTCCTTTCAAATGCCCTGCTACAAGTGCTAGCAATAAACCTCAGCCTTTAACATCCTAAAATATTGATGGAAAAATAAATCTTGTGATGGTAGCATTGCTACTGAGCAGAGGAGATGTATGTCAAAGTAACACATTCAATCTATCGACTCCTATTTGAGAGTTAAATTAGTCACAGTCCACAAAACTAAGAATGACTAGATTCTGTCACTGATGCCGAAAGGCCGTAGAACCCTTTAGTCACACCCCTGCACAATGTAGCCCCACCCCTTAAACCCTGTAGCTCCACCCCCTAAACCCTGTACTCCCATCCCCTGCACCACCCAGCTGCAGATCATTCATAAAAATTACCAGCAAGAGAAGCAACAATCAATGGAGGGCTAGAAAAAGCTCACAATCTCCATCTCTGGAAACTTAACCATCTTGATTCTTCTGGAGAGACACTGTCGCATGCTGTAAAACTACCCCCAGTTTTAAGCTTCTAAACACTAAATTGCAAAAAAACAAGATCGTTAAATGGGCGTAAACAGGATTTTTCAAGCCGAGAGATGGATGGAGCCTGTAAATTCAGATCAGTGCCCTCACGGGTGAAAGAGGGGCTGGGAGAGGAGGCAGGTCTTGAGTCTGTGACGCTGCCCTGGGGGAGGTCTCTCAAAGATATACCTTCCTATGAAAGACCAGTCTGACCTGAGTTGCATATATGGCCCTCTTCATTATGGTGAAGTCATCCCTGTCCAGAATCTTGTTCATGTCCGGGATCTCACCCCTGTAAACACAGAAGTTCTGTGAGAAACTCACCCACACACACAACCTTTCTGTGACCTCACCAAGCCTCTGAAAGAATTGAGAGACTCATTGACATCACACTGTGTCACCACACATATCTCAACAAGCACCAACTCTGAGCGTTACATGCAGCTTTTTCACTTGATCGCCTTGATTCACACGTCTTAAGCATCAGCCCCTGCAGCAAACATGCTGATGTCATACAGCCATGCTGAGGTCATACAGTTTATACAGACGTCATATAGTTACACTGACATCATCCAGCCATGCTGATGTCATATTGTGTCTCCAGCTATGTTATCTCCAGCTCTGCTCCTCACCTTAGCAAGGCCTCGTATAGCCGTTTGCCAAACTTCTCTTTCACAGATTGAGCAGTGTCCCTGTGTGAAAGAGTGGAAACATCTGTTTTAGTAAATGAATACATATACATTGCTGGTCCTACACAAAAGCAGAGCTTAACACCTACAGATTTAGGGCTGGAGTATTTTATTACACCGTTGTTCATGTGTAATGTAGTAACATGCTGATGCTGTAGCTTTAAACACCGTCATGGAATACAGGGTCTCGAGGGAAGTAGAGGGACACTGAGGATGTGGGGACCTAGAGGACAGTGGAGATGTGGGGACAGTGGGGTTGTGGGGACACAGAAGGACACTGGAGATGTGGGGACACAGAAGGACACTGGAGATGTGGGGACAGTGGGGTTGTGGGGACACTGGAGATGTGGGGACACAGAAGGACACTGGAGATGTGGGGACACAGAAGGACACTGGGGATGTGGGGACAGTGGGGTTGTGGGGACACAGAGCCACAGGGCTGGGAGACACGGGGTCATTTCTTCATCCTCGTATGTGATGACGTACCACAGCTGCTTACGCACTGCCTGCCCTTTAAGACTCTCCACATTGAAGTTGTTGGTCTTCGCCGGCATGATGAAGAAAACCACCACAGTTGTGTCACTCTTATGCACCTGACAGAAACCACACAAAAACACAGAGCTTTGCACCACAGCTTCACTTGTTTCAGCGCTGTGTCACCCAGCAATGGAGAAACATTTTTGCTCTAAAAGGAATCATAGAAACAGTACAAAGGAAGTAAAACAGTGAAAGAAATTAAACTTATAAAGTCATAAAAATCCAGAAATCATGATTTCTAATGTACTGTAATGCATGTTATTATCACATTCTGAATTTACGCTACAGGTAGTGGCACTGTGTGGTGTTGTGAGAGCCAGGACACTGTGTGTGGAGTGTGTGCAGAGTGTGTGCACTGGGACAGGTCAGTACCCTAAGTAAGTAATTTAGTCTGGACAAAGATTCCAGGAAGATATCAGCACCCTTGTTGGAGAACTCATACCGGCCTGCGATGAAGAAAAACAGGGTTTTCTCCAGACTGAAGTCCAGATGGCTGCCAGAGAAAGGAGAAACATTATGAACATAATCTGTATTTTTTTTGACAACAGAACATTTCTGTGTGGCGTGCAGTGGTTCTTGTTCATTTCTGTCAGAGGGTTTTGTAAGATCAAAGTGTGTAAGAGGGGAAGAAAGGAGACGGTACCCATAAAAGTGTCCTCTAACAAACTCCTGGATCTTGACTTTATTCATAGAATGCAGGTTCTGGAACTCATGCATAGCTGAAAACTTTTTTACGTTCAGTCCATTTGGTGTAACAACGTCTGCAGAGGACAAAGATGCTTGAGAGAACAGACAAGTCGGCAGAACACATCTTCACTGCAAGGGAGGAAGTCAGGACAACAGAACAAGAACAATGATGCTGAACTGAATTATATATGGATGGATTTTTTTATTGTTCGTACAGGTCTGTCACACAATAACTACATTTATTCTAATATCAGCAATGTGAACAATGTGAAGCCAATGGTAATACAAGATGCTGCTGTGTCTGTACACTCAGACTCACGGCACACCTGGCTTTCTGTGGAGCATGTGGTCGGCTTCCACAGCCGTGATCTGGGAGACGGTGGTGAAGACATGAGAGCAGTGCACAGCCGCTCTCTCCAGGCAGTAGCGGTGGTAGATCTGCCTCTCGCCCGCCTCCCGGTCGATGTCGAACTGAGACGCATGAACACGCGACACGCGCTGTTAGTATTCGTCCTGCTTCACGCCGCACCCACACCCTTCACTGCCGTTCATCACCATCCTGCCTCACAGAACAAATCTGACCAAATCCTGTTAAAGCTGCACTTTCATACAGAGCACAGCACCAAAGACACTTGACCTGGATCTTCACATCTAGCCATCAGCTCACCCTTCATCATTACCCTTCAGCCTAACTGAGTGACCTTTAGGATCCGATGACCTTATGCGCAGCACTCCAGGCCCAATTACCTTTGCGTGGGTGAGTGCACCCACAGGTTTCTCATGGCCACTAAGCACATTGGACAGCAGGTAAAGCTCCAGTTCCAGATGTATGTATAAATGTCATGAAAATTTGAGGGAATTGATTTTGAACTGGAGGGGCCTCATCATTCTTGGCTGTCAGGATTTGAATGCAGATTCCTGATGTGAGCATTTAAATCAATGTGCATTTAAATCACTGCTCAAACAAACAGCAGTGAACAGTAAACGGCTGTGTACTGTCTAGTTAAACATGTAGAGTTGTGCAAACTGCAGTGGAATAAACAAAGTCTCCAGGGAAACAGGACATTTTGGACAGAGTTCTGTCATCAGCTGTATGTATGTGTGTATATATATATATCAGCTTGAAAATGTGCAGATTGTTCCTTCCTATGCAGTTTCTACACAGCTCGATTAACATTAGCAGCACGATTCCTGAGTTGACCTGCAATGACCTGCTCCCCCTCCCAATTTTTTTATATTGTTTAAAATTGTCTGATTAAAATTGTGATTCTTTCTTTTACCTTTCTTTCAAGTACCTTAATTTTTCCTTCACTGATAGAATAAAAATATGATTGAATGAATGAATGAATGAAGTTACACTTGTATAGCACCTTTCTTAGAAGTCAAATTACTAATAAAAGAGCAGAAGACAGTAGCTTGGTGGAGCAGCCACCTGTGAGAGTAATGTAGACCTGTGAGAGTAATGTAGACCTGTGAGGGTAATGTAGGTCTATAAGAGACATTGAAATTTCACACTGCCTCATCTAACATTAGGAACTATTACAAAAATTGCCACCATGCAATTATTTCAATGATATTTTTTATTAAAAATACCCCAAAATAACAGCTTCTGGTTTATACCTCTTGTCCTTTTTTAAACAGAAAATGCTTGACATGCAGGAAAAATTGCTTTAATTTCAATGACTGCTTAAGTGGTTCACTGTGTGATACCACTTCATTTAAAATGGCAAAAACATACCAAACGTAATATGGGTAACAATTATATACATTAATACTCAATTTATTTGAACCAAATTAGTTGTGTGTGTATATAAGTGCTTGGTTCACCTTATCCAGGTTGTTATAGAAATCCGCGTTTCCTGCACAAAGATACCGACCCAGAAGCGTAGCATGTGTCGTGAAAATGGTTGCCATGGGAATCTTCCGGAAACGGCTCAGCACAAGCCCTGCCCCTGCCTGCCACTCATGAAAATGAGCGATGACGTTGGGTGTGTCATGAAGCTGGTTGGTTAGCTATGGGCAGAGAAGGACTTCAGCATTTCCAGTAACATAGTTGTACATTGCCATACTAGCACTTCTGCACTGTGCATGAAACCCTGCTTCCATCACAAAACGCCCCTCCCACCTCCTTGAAGAACCAGGCCACAAGCGAACCGAAAATGAGTGAATCACTGGCTTCTCGGTCGTGGTAGGGCAGGCCGACAGAGCAGGCGTCCCACAGGTCACCCTTCCAGCCATCCAGCTTCCAGGCGGCAGCTCCAATATCAAAGAGAATCACATAAGGACTCCCCTCGATGAGCCAACGGCCAAAATGCACCTACCACACAGACACACACACACACACACACGTTAGCATGAAGACTGTCTATATCATCTTTTTCGTTTATTTTCTAATTGTGTCCTGTGTTGCACTATCATAAGTTATTATCTCTCCAAAAGCTGCTGGATCTGGTTGTAATTAAACCCACCTCTCGTTTGTGATGAAGGAACTACACAGAGGTCACTACTCTGACATCAAACAACACAAATGCTGAAAAGAGCAGCTTGTAGCTGAGCTGTGCTTTACTGCTGTTCACATATACTGGTCCTCCTGTTCAGTTCCTTGTACACTACACCTGATCGAGGCCATCATGGTCACTAGAAGGCTTCGATCAACCAGGTGTGACAGATGCTCGCTGGAGATCCTACCCTTGCAGAACGCAAGAGCTCCAGGAGCAGAGTTGGTTTAACAGTGCGTCTCTCACTCCCTCTAGTGTTTTAAGTTAACAGCAGGGTTAGCAGGCTTTACAGGTCGCTGACTGCCCTCTGCTGGCTATTCTATGTATTTATTAACGGTAAATTTGTACTACATTACCTAAATTGTCTAAGGGCAAACGAAGAAAAGGAGGCTGGTCTCATTTGACTTCCACTAATACTCATGTGGTTTAAAAAGCAATGCATCCTTTACATTACACACGTTACAGTTTCAAGAAGCTGTTCTTTGGACAAAATACAAAATACATTATTTATTTATAAGTTGTTGCATTTTTCGCATGTCAAAATGGTATAAAGCTGATGACCCAGTTCCCAGTATAACCCTACAAAATAAACATCCATTAGACGAAGTGTAGTTTGGCCCACATATGGCTCTCGTTGAAGAGAAGGACCTAAAAACAATCCCTTTCCATCACTGACAGGGTTATGCTCCTTTCACTGACCCTGTTGTACCACCATAAGCACTCAGAGAAATCCTACATATGGCAAAAGGACACTCACCTTACTTTAGGAAGAGAGAAAACTCAGATGCTGAGTGTCAAAGCCTAACAGATTTATGGAGGCCTGCCTCATGTCACTCTTCCAAGTGCCAAGTAACGACCCACTACAAACTCTACAAACACTACAGATCATTTATCATTTATTATTTAGATGTGCTAAAAAAAAATGTATAACCTTTTGTCAGCAAAACTATGTTCCTTGACAGAGGCGTTATGTCAAAATGACACAAAAACCGAGAGCAGACACGTGTGGGAAGCAACGTGTGCTCAGATGTTCTTGTGAACTGTGAAGAGGCTCACCTGGCACCCGTTGTTGTTTATGGAGTCCATGGCTGATTTTATGGCTGTGATGGGTGGATCACATGGCTCTACCTGGGTCTTGAAGTTGTGCTCATAGTAGGGGCCTATCATGAAGAAGTTCTCTCCCCATTCATCTGCTGTGATCTTAGCCTTGGTTTGGATGACGGTGTATATTCCACCCACTGGCACATATACAGGGGGATGGGGGTGATAGGGGTGGGGGAGTAGAAACAGACAGAAGATGGAGAACAGAGACTTTCAAAGAAACCTGTTACCATTTCCAAAAGCATCATAGCATTATGTCACAGGTAAATGAGAGAGAGAGCATTCAGTCTGATAATCATTTTACAGTCATCTTTGTGTTATGATGCTTTTGGGACACTTGGCTCACAACAGAACCCATGCAACACTCTGGAACAGAACCCATGCAACACTCTGGAACAGAACCCATGAAACACTCTGGAACAGAACCCATGCAACACTCTGGAACAGAACCCATGCAACACTCTGGAACAGAACCCATGCAACACTCTGTGAATGTTCTCTTTGAATGTTCTCTGATGCGATACAAACCAAACTTTTTTTTTTTTAATGCTTGAACTTTCCACAGGAGAATAGAGGCGTCCCCGATATCCACTGCTTAATATTTAACTAAAGTAACCGTTGCTTTAGTTGCACTCTGTGCATTTCAATATTTGTTCACAGCATGCAAAGACAGCTCCTTTCATGTTAGATCCATACATTTTCCCATCATGTAAGGCCTTGTGGAGTTTGGGGGTGAATACTCGTTCAGTTAGACATTAAACCTCCATTTTCAGAAGTCTTGATTGTTTTCGCAGCCTTTTCCTGTGTGCTTCTCAGACAGCTACTCCACTGTCATGGCCTTGTGACCAGATTATGCACGTTCTATCAATTATAACAATGTGCTACGAGTGTGAGCATTGTAATCCGAATAATTACTACAGTTTTAAGCTTTAAATCTAAAATTACACTGGAAAAAAACAATAACAATGAGAAACAATCACACTCGCCAATTCACCTTTGTTAGTTACTTCCCATGCTATTTCGAAAAGCAGTAGATCCTCTACGGGTAATTCATCCTCTTCCCATAACGGAATACCGCTCAAGGAGCTCATCGACACAGATCGTGACAAGGGCATAATGGGGAAAAATCGGTTTATGTTCCAAGCGAAATTCAACTCTTGGTCTCGAGGTGCTGTTGGTAAGGCGCCACCGGACCTTCTGTGGCACCACTTTAAACAGTTGCTGTGACTGAGAAACGCTACCAGACACAAGGTAGTCGACAAATGTTTGCACTGACGTGCTTTCGGGCAAAATACCACCTCCTAAATCCCAGAGCGCGTGCACCTGCAAAAAAAGAAAACCAGCACATATTTGCGTACTGCATAACCACGCGGCTCAAGTTCACCGACGTTACGCTACGAGCTTCACACAGAGGATAGCAGGTATACATTAATACTCAATTTATTTTAACCAAACCTTTCATGTTTAAGTTTTTAACAATTTATAATCTAGCAACGTATCATGCGCTGTAAAAAACAAACAAACAAACAAAAAAACTTGTCGGACGTCCTGGGGACAGACTTATAAACCACGCCCATCACAGGAAAATAATAAATATTGTATGACGCAGTATAGTGCGCACGTAAATGTCAACATTATTTTAATAAGCTAATTGACATAAGCAAACGTTATTGTGTCACCACAATCTATAGTTCATTTTGGCATAATTCCACTGTATGTAGTTAGAATTGGTAGTTATGACAGCTGTATTTTAGTTTTTTATCAAAGAAAGAACACAAACTAAGTGTTCAAGTGTCCAAATGCCCAAAATAAATAATTTGTGACTTAACTTTTAAAAGAAACGTATTTCGCATTTGATTTGTTACACTTTGGATACAAACCATGAAAGGAAAAATCCAGTTTACTATCGATCACTTACCCTACCAGTATTCTTCTAGAAACATCGGATAGCCTTTTCCCTCAAAGGTAAAACGTATAGGGCATCCGTGGGTTAGTAAAAAGATAGTTATGTTAACTCATCGTTTTGCCGTTGGTCCATTTCGCTGACCGGGTAATTGAATGATAATTAGATGTCTTAATTTAATGCTTCGGCAGTGAACAATGGAAATAGTTTATCCGCTTTTGCGCTGCACGCAGAAGGTAAAAGTTCCAAACTCGTGCCAGTCGTCAAAACGAACGCCCCCTCCTCCCGTGAGTGGTCACTATAAGACTATATATTCATCGAAGATCCCACAGTAGTCGTCACGTACACTCGGACAGAAGAGCATCTGCATACGACAAGCCTCAGTAGTCAGTAATATGAAAGTCCAGGCGCTGATCATTTTCATGTCGGCAATGACTGCTCCTTATGGATCTACTCGAATACTTTCTAAAGACATTGGACTCCCAGAACACACCAGTATACCAGGTAAAAGACATGCAAGACGAATTGTATATAATTTTTAAAGTTACTGTGCGTGCATTAAGGATGTGTCCCCCGTTTTAGATTCTACACCGTTTGGATTCGGAGTATATCCCATAATGGAACAGAGGGACGTTCAAGATCCCGACAGACCAGAAGACGCAAGTCTCTGTTTCTTTTTGAAGGAAAAAGACACGGAGAGCCTAATTTCTTGCAAGCCCCGGTTGACACGCAGCAAATTCAATTACAACCCGTTTGGACTGAGGTTTGGAAAACGAGACCGACGTTTAAAACCGGACAACGGCGATTACAGGTCACACCGGATCAATAAACCGGACAATGACAGACCCAGAAGCAGCAAGCTGCTACCAGTCCTACTAGCTGTGCGAGAACTTGAAGGGGCATCGCGAGGATTCTGAACTAAATGCCACGATTGACTATTGAAGCACATAATTGCGTACGTTTTGGAGTGTTAAACTTAATGAACAAACGTTTGTGACTTACAGTACGTTATGCATGCCGTGTAAAGTAAGCGTTTTTGTATCGTTTGACAATTATTTAAATTCTTTAGACAAAGCTTTCAACAAGTGATCATGTACTTTTTGAACCACAAAAGGCTGACAAGTCAGATTCAAGTCCGACAGGCTTCTCCAAGTGAACGACTTAAGTGAAATTTGGTTAAAGGTTTATTGAGCAGTTGACAATCACAGTTGGTCATTTTCCATTTTAAAGAGGAACCGTATTGTTGATTAGTTCTATTGCTGCACAGAGAGGAAGCCCCTCCTTCACCACCCACTACTACAACAATAGCATTATTTCACACTGGGGTAGAAGCAGGTCCCCCCCCCTCCCTCCATTCTTTCAATCACCGGCATGGATTTGATATCCAGTGCAAATGTGAACAAGCCCAACTTTTGATTACACATTACTTGGGACAAATACGAAATACGTTCTCAGGTTTGGCCATATTCCTGACTTGCACCATCTCCATCATGGCTGTGACTCCAGGGAGGAGTTACAGGTCTTTGAGGTCCTTCTGGATGGTCCAGAGGGTGTCGGCACTCCTCTTGAGCTGGGCCACCTCCTGATCAGTCAGGGTCATGTTGACCACACTGGCCACCCCGCTGGAATTGAGCACACAGGGCAGGCTGAGGTACACCTCCTCCCCGATACCATACATCCCCTACGAGGGAAGCACACAGCCGTCAGTCTCTAGCAGGGCTGACTGAGCATTAGAATGAAGATTAAACAAGCACCCCCCCCCCCTCCCTTTTAAACACCAAATCCAGGGCTGGGCTCACTGGTCTGCACCACTACACCTGCAGTGACCCAACCCTCAGATCTACATCACAGCTTTAAATAACTCCTACATGTCAGATATCTACACTGAATGGTGAATATCCAGTAATAAGGTCTAACAAGTTATAGCCAGTCACTTTACCCAGAGTAGACTGCCTATAATGAAAGACGTGTTGATGCACTGAATGTCCAATTGTGATTAGGACACAGTTTGCTGCTGCAGGTTCACTTGCTCTGCATTCACTTTGAGTTACAGACAAGCATTTGAGTAGTAGCTGCATGACCCTGTCTAGATTCAGCAAATCAGAACAGTGGATCATGGGACACATGTGCCAATGTGATGCTATGAAAGTTGTACCATCCCACCCTCTGACAACAGCCAGCCAACACAGAGGTGACTAATGATGCATAGATGGGTGTTTCACTGGCACAGTTCCAAAGACCAAAACCCTGGAAAGTGACCCCCACCCCTGCAGTTTGTCCTCACCTTCACCATGGTGGAGACGGGATGCACCCTGCTCAGGTTCTTCACCAGGCTCTCAGTAAGATCTGCTACACTCAGGCCAATGGCCCAGTTAGTGTAGCCCTTCAGCTTGATGACCTCATAAGCACTGCAACAGGGGGAGGGGGAAAAGTTACTTGCATGTCACTTCATCTAGCCAGGGATTGTACCGACGAAATGATAAATGTGAACAGAGGAACAAGTCATGCAGAAAAAAGTACAAAGAAGCTGAGAATTGTGCTAGTCAGTCATGGGGAAAAGAAAAAAAAGAAACCTTACATGAACAAAAGAACCAGATCTTCACACCCATGTGCAAACATAAAAACCTTGTCACCCTGTCTGCTTTATGATGAGATGGAACAGTATTCAGAGTTCTAGAACAGACTACTCAGAACTCCATCCCATGACGCTAAATAAAGAGTCACTTCACATGTGAGGCTTGGAGGACATTAACTGAGGGATTTGGACCCTCGTTACATATTTCTGCAGTCACCATGGTTTGAAGCCCATGCACACAAAGCCAGTCACCTGGAGGGTTGCTCGGTGCAGTCTCTTCTGTAGAAGACAGGACAGTCTACTGCCATCTGGTGCAGGAGTAGAGTAAACCTCACCTGTCCACCACCATTTTGTGGGCATCCTTCCAGTTCTCACTGTCCTGATCAGTGCCAATGGCAGGGTTGAGCTTCTGCAGGTTGACCCCAGCCACGTTAACACCACTCCACACAGGCACTGCACAACACAATAGCACCCCATGAGACCCAATAGCATCACAACTGGCTCAACACCAACCAGTGGTTGAGCCTCAGTTGGCTACAGAACGCAGACACGCAAAACCAGGGACGGATATTGATTCCACGGGTGACGACATTCAAGGACAGACTTTCCCCTCTAGTGATTTAACTGCACTGAACAGTTGGTTTAAGATGAGTGATGAACCCTGATCCAACTGAAATGGACATGTGACCAAGCATTTCCCTCCAGACAAGGGCCTGCTCCCAACAGCCTTATCAGGAGCTAGTTGTCTCAAATCAGCAAGATGCTCATGAAGTGACTTTGGTCCCTTATTCCAACCCCTTTCCCTTACAAAATTTAAACCTCAGGTCACTTCGTCACCAAACAGGTGCAACAAGACAGCACCTATTGCTGAACACGGGTAGTTTCTATAAAGTTAGCAGGCATTCACACCCCCAGAAAGAATCTGGTCCATGAAGTTTCACAGGAACGCCACCACTGAACCCACTACATGCCAACATATCAAAATGTAAAATTGAGTTAATGCACAAGTTGCATCCTGATTGGTGCTTGAAAATGCATGGCAGGTTTCCATGACCACCAAGCAGTGGAATGGGTAGCATGACATAAGTGAGCAGGTGATGGAAAATGGAACAAACGTTCACTGCACCACCGTAACCTAGGAGTGTCTGCTCACCACTGGAGTCTCCATGCTCGCCCAGGATGAAGCCATTGAAGCTGCTGGCATGGATGCCCAGCTTCTCCGCCATGATGAAGCGGAAGCGAGCGGAGTCCAGGTTGGTGCCACTGCCGATGACACGGTGCTTGGGCAGACCGCTCAGCTTCCACGTCACGTAGGTCAAGACATCCACTGCACAGACAGAAGAGGGACGCTAAAACCCGAGCAGCTTGGCTGGATGAGAGAGAGGACGCCAACTAAACGCACTTGAGGTTTCTGCACCAGTGGATACGCAGGCCTGGAGACCGGCCTCACCTGGGTTGGACACCACAACAAGGGTGCAGTTGGGACTGTACTTCACTATCTGAGGGATGATGTGCTTGAAGATGTTCACATTTCTCTGCACCAGGTTGAGTCTGCTCTCACCCTCCTGCTGGCGAACCCCCGCAGTCACCACCACAATGCGAGAGTTTGCAGTGACCGAGTAGTCTGCGAGAGAGAGACACACGAAGAGCTTTGCTCAAACAAATTCAAGCGAAACATCTAGATGTTCACCAAAGAGACTAAAAAATGCACAGGTAGCAGCTCACCTTTGTCAGCAACAATCTTGTGGGTCTTGAGGAAGAGACTACCATGCTGCAGGTCCATCATCTCTCCCTTCAGCTTGTCCTCAAGCACATCAACCAGCGCAAGCTCATCACACAGATCCTGGAGAGAAAAGTGAGGTTCATTAGAAATTGAAGCGCACACAAAAAAAAAAATCCAGAAATCAAGGAATTTCACTTGAGAAGTGTGGGAATGCGATTCCTTACCCGGAGCAGAATGCTGACGGCACAAGCCATGCCCACCTGACCCACACCCACCACAGTCACCTTGTTGGTGGGCAGTGCAGGAGCTCCACTAGCCAGAGGAGTGATGAGTTTCTCCAGAACTGAAGCCATGATCTGAAGAGAGGGTTATTCAGAAAGAACAATAAGATTGTGAATGACTCCATTACATGTAGTTCTCACATGTGGCCCCTCCCTCACCAGTGAGAGAAGGCATAGACTCCTCCCACATTTGGAGTGGATACACACCCCTCCACAAGACTACTGGTCAAAGTTATCAGTGCCTTGTTTTGGTCAACAGTGGAAAGCAATCTACATTAAAAGATTGGCATCCATCACTTCTACTCCTAAAGTTACAATTGCACAAATGTTCAGTTTTGTAGGACAATGTCCTGCAAAAATCTATTGTTGTAGGCTATACCAAGTATAACCAGCACTATATTTTAAATGAGAACAGTAAATCAGAGAATGCAAAAAAAAAAAAACCCAGCACAGATAAGTACATAAAAGGACCAACTCACTAAGAAGTAAAAGTTAATAAGTCAACTTAGTGAATAAATAAAGAACAAAACCAAACTGTGACCCTGCAACAAAAGCACCTCTTCCCCTGGCACAAGCACAACATCAGCAACAACAAGAGACAGTCGTGGATGGAACATCACACACAGGACAAAGGTTTTATTTTCTCTTACCTAGGAGCCCAGAAGAACTAACACAATAGCCAAAGGAAAAAAACAGAAAAGAACAAGCACACTGCAGTGACTGTTCGTGTTAAAGCTACAGCTAGTTTCAACTCTCTAGAAAACTACTTCGCTATAAAAAGGGAATTAAGCAACGAAGGAACAAGACACAGGTGAGTGGAATTTGCCTGTTACGCGGCCACGCCTTCTGACCGCCCCCTAGCGGCTCGACGCGGGACCACCCCGCTGCCTGTCCATAAAATACATGTATGTACCTGTTAATCCGGTGTAACGTCTCGCCCCTCAACGCAATGCTTGAAACCAAGATATTTTCATTGTGGGAGGGGAGGGACTTTAGAGGCGTTAAACCAACTGTAAAGACACCACAATGCGCAAGAATGTTTATGAAGTATTTTATTATATATATATATATACCCTTAGTCTTTTCATAAACCGTTTCAAGAGAGCGCCAATAACATCAACATAAAAGGACACATATCCCGGATGTCACTACTAGTTTATTCATTAAAACAGTAAATGAATATGAATGTAATATCCGCCTCATATCACGTAGTAGCATCTATTACGAGGCCTACACCTACAAGGCAACCGTCCTTATGATGTCCTTGGCAATGTGGCGGCTACACTAGCAGTGCATGGTCCAAATCTCCGACATCTTGACCTTAACTGTTTTTATCTTTACGTACGTCCGACCTGTGTTGTGTCCACAGTCCACCATTAAACCCGAATCCAAGTTCCCGTCGCTCTAGTCTACGCGTTCCACAGCGTTCACGCGCATTCAAGAACGGGACACGTCGCGAATTGTTCGCCAGCTTCACATAGCGTAAAAGTAGTGGGAAAAGATGGCCGGTTCCTGTACCAGATCATTTTAAATCTGTGTGCAAATCTACATCTTGTAAATGTAAGCAACGTAAATACACGACGTCGAAAACAGTCAAAATTAGCGTACAGTTTAAATAGAAGAAAAGCGCATTAAGGTTAGCGACCTGGGTCTACGGCAAACGATGCATTTAAACATCCACATCTAATAAGTGGATATTTAGCTACAACTAATCTACGCAGCCTAACAACGAGGTTTTTTGGTATATAATCACTCAAACAATCCAAAAGTCTATAAACGCATTTAAAAGAAGAGAGATATTGGGATGTAAATGAAGATAAACATCTCCAGTACGTACATTTGTTGGAGTTTTTAATTTGGTTGTGTCCTTGGTTGTATAAAGGCAGGTATTCAGCTGAGAGCGCACTACTTCGAGTTGCTGTCTGTGGGAAACGGAGGCAGTGAAAGAACACGGGTGCAGACTCGTAGCGAGTCCCCCCTTCCGCGAGGAGGATGGCTTATTTGCGCACCACGTAAATTTCGCATATGGGGAGCGCAGAACACGTACAGCCCATTCTTATCCCAAGCTCCAAATCCCTAAATGCAATGTGGAATATGTTGACGGCGGGCCCGGCCACACTTTCAAAGTCGTGAAGGTGAAAAACCTGTTTGCTGTAATGACAGGGTCTCCCGTAGCATTTTGTTACCACCTCTAACAGAACGTTTTATGCGCGGTCTACGATCAGACTGCTGCCTCAACACTCGGTCATGATCAATTTGAAAGCAACCACACACCACTCGTGGTGTAATTCAACCCCCAGAAGTACGAAGGTAGTGCTACTGTGCAACCTGCAAAAATGGTGTTGTAAGAAGTGCTAGCAAGCCAAGAACAAAGTAGTGCCAGTTGCATAGTAATTTCGGTAGAGATGCTGTTGAGGCCGGGTATGTGGTCTACATTAAAATATGTCCAAGTGCAGATGTGATGGATATCCACCAGCTGTGGAGGCTAAAAACTAAAACCTTTACACAATATTTACTTTTTGTTATTAGTATTACTCCGGTAATTATCTCCAGTAATGATTTTTAAAGATAACTAACACAAGATGACTAACACGATGACAACTATAATTATTATTGTTGTTGAACAAACTAAAATTT
>JAOYMR010000003.1:16990213-17004691 GCA_025802075.1 Tenebrosternarchus preto | reverse complement strand
ATTGAGTCAGGTCTTAATCCGTAGAACCAATCCATCCACCTGAAACCACCAAATCAATGTAAGACTCGGGCTCAGTAGCTGTGATGCAAGGACGCCCCCAAGAGGTCATTAAATGTAAATGTGCATGCCCATATTTTCTCAAATAAATCTGTACGGCCACTTACTTTTGCACGTATTCTTCTGCGTCTACCTGGTGGGACAGCGCAGCACACCAGAACAAACCGACTGAACACAGGCATGAGGCTACACCTCGCACCACTATTCAAAGTCACCTCAAACAGTCCACATTAATGTCAGTACTAATCTTTTACTTGCTTTTTAAATAATTATTACATTACTGCATGTATTGCGCCTATTATTACAAGCATACAGAACGTGCAGAAAATCATGCAAAATGTGTCCCTTTATGTGGGGGCAGGGCAGGAACCAAGGCAGGAAAAATACCGTCTAAATCAGATCCAGACTTGTTTCGTAATCCTAGCGTACGATTTTGAAACATGAAATGGCCTGTCGCCGTGTAAATCATTTTTAACACTTAGCAACTTCTTCGAGTGATTTTCTTTTTATCCTTTCCCTCTCAACATCACCTTTCCTCTTTTTTTAAATCAATTTCTAAGATTAAGATTTCTAAGCGCAACATTTTAATTGTTTTTGCATGCTTTCGTCACTACAGACCGGATTCATGAAACAGGACTGAGACAACGTGTGTTCGCAAACTGTGCTGTTTAGTTCATCACACGTATAATCATCTACCCTGGTCGTCCGGGCCAGCTGACAGGCCAGGCCACCAGGGAAGCTCCCGGTACTCCCGACGGCCAGTCCGGGCCTATGTGGGCGAAGTAATGCTAATAAATAATGCACCTAACAGAAATGTTTCAGTCATGTCCCTGTGTCTGTTTGCGGACTCACTCACCCATAGCCGTCTACGGCGGCGAGGACGAGCACTACACTGTGCAAGAAACACCGTTGTATTTTAAATATTTGATCTTACTGTGTAAATACATACATGGAGAAAAGTCAGACAAGTCAGATAAAATAATGAAACACTAGTAGGTTGTTAGATTGCTTTACACCACTGGTCTAATTTTATTTTATTATTATTTTTTTTGTGAATCACAAAGAAAAAGTAAATAAAACGAGACATACGAAGATTAAACAATCACATCATTTTGAAGATATTTTTAAGTCCATAGAGAAGATATGATCTACCACTTCTTGTGCTCGACTTGGACTTATCCAGTTTAAGGTTTTACACAGGGTGCATTTTTCTAAGTCTAGACTATCTGAACTGCACCCGGAAGTGTAATACAAATGTGGTAAATACTCCCCTTGTCACCTCAGCCACGTTTTTTCTTTGTCCTGATTTGAAAGTTTTTTGGGCGGGTTATTTTACTATCATGTTCACTGCTCTTGGGCTAAATCTTCAACTTTTTTCTCTGATCGCCATATTTGGGATTTCTGACCCCTCACTTGCTCTTAACACTACACCAAAGTATATTACAACTTTCACATCCTTACTTGCAAGACGTTCCATGTCGTTGCAATGGAAATCCGCTGAACATCATTTTATCTCCCGGTGGCTAAAGGACCTTGTGTTCTTTTTAAAACTTGAGAAAGTTAAAAACACGATGTGAGGATGTACAGTCATTTGTATCTATAAACGGCAACCCTTCATTTCCTATTTCACTAAATTAGAGGTACTACCCAATTGAATGTGTGTTGGTCTTTGTTGTACCCTTCATATTCCATAAACAACCAGCAATGTGCGTGTGTGGGTCACAGTGAGCTGAGTGAGGGAGTTGTTTACTGTTTTATATGTTCAAAAAAAGTTAAATAGGTCAGTTGTATTTTTGCTACTTGAAGTATTGTATTCCTCCAGTAATTATATTTGGGGAATAAATGATATTTTTAAACTGTTGTACAAAATATGGTTATTTGTTTAGCTTTTATGCATGTTTTAAGCCTTGTACTATATAATAGTGAAGTTTGCAGCTTTCTGGCGTTCTTGTGCTGTACTGTAGTGAAGTATTACTGAGAATGACTACCACGACTGTCGCGGCTCCCGGAAATAGTTCGACACATGCCAAGTCAATTAGGTAACAAATTAATGTCATTCATTTTTACAATACATAATTACATTCCTAGAGGGATCTCGAATTAAATAATCAAAAAAACAAATTCGGCCAATTTCACTTCTCTGACAATATAAGCTATATTTACGAAGGTGATCTATATCCTGTTGCAAGGAGATTAACGCTGAGCCGAAGGGACTCGTCCGGGTTAACTGAGTTAGTGTAATTGGATACATTAGTGGAGATGGATGGCTTGCTGCAATGGTATAAACAAACAAATGTGCTCACGGGGCCTTAGCTGACGTCAGAACGAAGCGGGATCGTTACAGCGTAGAATACGGTCTCGTATCTTACACGTGGTCAAAGCTGATGTCCAACGATCAATTTCAGAAGCTTAAGCAACACGTGGCCAGCTATTGGCAAGCGTGGATAAAACTGCGCTCGGAAATGAAAACGACAGGGTAAGAAAAGTATACATCAGACAGAAATTTGATATGAAGTTAAGAATTTTATTTGCTTCGTTTTATTTAGCTTTCTACAAAATCACATGGTCTACAGTATAAAAAAAACACCCCAACACAGCATTCCATTTAAAAGCCCTCCCAGTTAAAGATCTGAGCACCTGCCTCCCAGTGAACACAAATAAATACATTAAGTACTTTTTGAATGGCAATATAATGAAATAAACGGAAAATTAATCTGCTTCAAAGCAAGAGGAGCACTTCAGTCTTATTGGCTTGCAAGCAACTCCACATTTCATATAGTCTGGATAAAGGTTTGAGAAGTACTTTAAGATAATCTTACCACCAGGGGGCTACATTTACGACAAGAGAAAAGAATAATAATAATAATAAAAAAACAACTCAACCATTCAGAAATTGTCAAAAGGTCCATTACTTCTCAAACGCAAGTGCAAGAGCGTTTTACCAATTGAAAGGATTTTTTTTATGATCACTAGGGACTCTCGTGCTCTTCAGACGGGAGCCAGATATTGACGTTACTGGAATTTCTAATTCACTGGCACAAGAATGTTGCTTCACAAGTCTTTAATATCTTCTTTTATTATACTATAAACATGTAACACCCATAAATACATTAATAGGCAACAGGGCTAACTGATCTGAATAACACTCCATTTTAGAGCTATACGTGAAAATAAATGACGAAATATTTGTCACACAAACACTACTTGGTACGATGTAGAGAGGATGGACAATGGCTTCAGTTTAAGGCAGGACTGTGACTTCATGACTGCAGGTGGGTTTAGGCAGGCAGAGAGCTGAGCAGTAGTGGCTTAACCACGAGTCCCGTTTCAGATTATGCCCTTGTACACGTTCACAAACACACACAGACACACTCGCAGCACTCCTTTGGCTAGTTCCTCACCAGGCCCCTAAGCACACCCAACACATAGCCCCTTTAAAACCAAAGAGAACAGAAATTTCCCATGCAGACAGGAGTGAAGCAGACTCAACCAGACCTGCACGGCGTCGTCCGTTTCTGACAAAGGCCGAGGCCTTGATGGGGTCCGACCGAGCAGGTCCAGTTAGGAAAAGGACGGCTGGAAGCTCAAGAGTTCATGATTTCAGGGAAGAAGAGGTGGTCTTTTGACACACTGTCCAGTAGCTGCTGAAACAACCAGGCAGGGATGATCTGTTGGAAATAAAAATGGGCTTTGGTGGGTGGAGGGGGACAAGAGAGGTGAGTGAAGGGTGGAAGGTGGAGAGGGGTGGGGTTGGAAGTTTCATTTGCTGGTGCTGTCTAACGCACTACTGGCTCCCTGGCCAAATGGACTCATTTCATTGGTCTCCATGGCCTGGTACACAAGGAAAAGGAAGACTGCCACTGCGCCTAGGAGCAGCAGCCGCACCCACACCGGTATGCGGCGCCGTGCCTTTGCCTGTACAGCAGATGGCGCTGTGGGCCTGGAGGCGGGGATGGGAACGGCGCTCACGCGGGGAACAGATCTGCTCTCTGTGTAGGACGAACTGGTCTGTCGGAGCTCGGTGAGACGCGGCCGCAATTCGTCCAACCACGCGTCGCTCAGGGAACGACCAGCCGCTCCTTTAATCGGGGGGCGACAGGTGGCACTGATGAAAAAGATGATAAAGATGGATGGATGGATAGATAGATAGATGGATAGATGGACAGAAAAAAGTTAAAATCAGATTCCATCATACAGAAGCAACATATGCAGTTATAAGGTCTCCGTCATGATTCTTTACACAATACTAAAGTTGACTGCATTTATACAAGACTACTCAACAGATCACAGATCACCTGATTCCTACAGATCACAGCTCACCTGATTCCTGTGGGAGTACCGAGGTTCTCGTTAGGGAACATTTCTTTGAGCACATTTCTTTCTGCCGTTTTTGGAGTCTGCTCAACGTAAGAGAGTCTCTCAATCTGCACCCAAACACAGAAGCATTGTGAAGACAGACGATATCAGGTGTAAAGGGTGTTGTGTAGCACTGGGTAAAAACCTGAAGCCAGCAGGCTGACCTTTTGCATAATGATGCAGTATAGCTTCTAGATTTCTTTTATTATGAGCTTCAATAGCAATTTTTATTCTTGCTGTGTTCAGATCAAGAGATTTTCAACTTCCCGGTACTCCCGACTAAGCTGCCTGCTCAGCTACAACAAACAAACCCTCAAAGCAAACAAAACATGCACACCCCACCAGCCACTATACAACAGCACTTGTGTGCGTTCCCCCCCCCGTGACATGTGCAGAAACAGCACGGCCCATGTCGCCCCCTGGTGGGCATTACCAGCACTCCCAAGCTCTGCTCCCCACAGCTGAAATCCTGCCCACGGACAGGCGTGACTGGGGAGGGCAGGGGACCTGGATCAGTCTGCCTTCCCCTGGACTGGGCCATAGAAGACCCTGTGTGCTCCTGGTATGGTGGGAGTGAAGAATACCTCCTTCTTAGTATTAAAAAACAAAGAAAAACAACAACAATGCAGTTCCTTCACTGAAATCCCAATGTGCCGCCACCATGTATGGACAAAAATAACTACATCTCTGATGCAAACCTTGGATAAGCTCTTTGAAATAGGCAGAGGAACTTCTCGAGATGGAAGGCTGGAAGAATCCATAAGAGGCTGGGGGGAGAGTGGCTGTGCAGAAGAATCCATTACAGAGAGTGGGCGGGGGAAAGCTGGATGAGGCGAGAGGCAGCACATCGTGTGAACCAACTCTCTGGAGAGAGGAGTGGAGGCTGATCGATGCCGCTTCGTCAGCAGGACACGTTTAGAGTTGATGTCCTTTAGTTATGGACGTGACACCCAAGAAAAGACTGTATGAGCAATTCATGGATGTTCATCATTCCCGGTCAACGCTTTAATCACTCAGACACATGTACTGTGGTCCGATAATCTCAGCACCTACCACTGGACCAGTCTTCAGTGCTCTAGAGCTCAGGGTGTGTGTATCTGTGCGTGTATCCTATGACAACACAAACAGTAAAATCAGACAAAAATATTCAACTTGAGCCATGAAAATGTGAAAAATGTGAAAAACAGGAGCACCCTCTACTGTCGTGGCACATGGAGTTGTTGTCTGGGAGATTGTTGCTGCACAACCAGGAGGGAGGGGCCAGGCGATCTGGACTCCGCCCTCCTATGTGGAGTGAGCGCTCACATGCCTTTGCCATCACATTGGCAGCAACGTTGCCCCACAGAACAGACGTTTAAGGCAACTGAAAGACTGAGAAACAGCCACAACACACATGTCTGTCTGTAGCAACAGATCCCATGACACCTTACTGTCTCGTTGCCACGGCGTCGACGCCATACATTGGGAACATGTGCTCTTCTCTGGGAGTTGGGACCATTCATAAAACTGAGGGAGAGTTTATCAAACACAGAACTCACTCTGCCAGTCACATCATCACAAAGAGACTAAAGAATCCTGAAACCCATCCCCTCTACCTGGTGATGGGAACAAACTCAAACACCAATCTGCTTCGCCATTCGTGTAATGGTAAATTCAAAAGTGATGTGGAGGAATAAGTTCGCCACGGCGCACCTCCTCAGCTAGAAAGTTTTTCCGACAACCGTCCAAGGCAGAGTGGACTGGAACCGTGGGAGACTCGGGAAAGGACGGCCCGCTCACAGGGGAGAATCCTGAGGGCTTGTCTGCCAGCAGAGGTATGGGGTCTCTGGGTATCGCCTTCAATGTGACAACAGCATTCAGAACTAAAGGAGTAAGTACATTCATCTAGAGTCTTCATGACTGACGTTCAAACATTTACATACCAAAGGTCGGGTTGTCTTTCTCTCGCAAGGAGGAGGCAGTGTCTCAGCTGCTGAAAGCTCAGAGAAGTCCTGAACACAGGTGCAAAACACGCATGTGCACACGCAATAACGAGGCAAAAGAGAAGCCAGCAGGACCACTGTTGAACTAAAACGTGACAGGTCCTGACCACCAGACACCTCCAGGTGCTTGACAAACCCTCATCCCCACCCAGGAGCTGTGAAAGAGCTTTTCATAGAGCTGAAAGAAAGGTTTGTGAAGGCTTGTGGAGCCCAAACCAGTGCCCAGGAAACACGCTGGAAACGGGAACACAACATGGGGATTTACAGTGTCGTCGCTGGCAGGGACGGCCTGGTCCAGTCTACGAGAAGACCTCCTGGACTTTCTCCGAATGTTCCAGACCTGGAGCTCTCCGTCAGGGTCATCGTTTTCCTCCTTCTGAACATGGAACCATGCAGACGTGCCCAGAGCTACTCAAGACCCCTCCAGAGTACTCACGCACCAGTATGCCCCCACACACACACAGGTGTCGAACACGCAGTCAGTCCCCAAACATTCACAGGCTTGTAACAAAAGGTTCGACACAGCGAGACACTCAAACCCCTGAACCATTCCTACATTCAAGGTTGGTGGAATATCTGAATGTAATACTCCTCCTCTGAGAAACAAATATGCAGTAAAAAGTACCAAATAACTACTTAACATTTTTTCTGCTCTGCATGCATTTACCAATTATAGTATTTTTGAAATATGCATCTTCTGTACAAGTGGTTAGTGTTAGGGACACCTCACTGTAAAATATTTGAATTTTCTATAATCCTATAATATTTCTCACTAGTGTTAACATGAGCCACCAACAAATCAAACCACCCCCCCACACACACACTCCGAGAAAATAGACATGACTGAGACATGCTGTACTCTTACTATATAGTGAGACTGGGAGAGAAGCTTTATGTGCATGTGAGAATGAGAGTGTGTGTGCGCGCACGCTGTGTGTGGTTTCTTCTCCTCACCCTGTGCTGGCTGCTGAGTGTTCTTGGGGTGACTGATAGTTTCCCTCTGCTCCTCACTGGCCTCTCCACCACTGGAACGGGCTCAGGTTCAGGCTCGGGTTCAGGCTCAGGTTCGGGGATTGTCGTGGTCTCTGAAACACCACGTTAAGGTGAGTAAAGGCAGGGGTGCTGGCTGGATCGGCCATACACCGAATCGTTCATGACAGTCCTCTTCTGGATTACACTGGCACTTCTACGCCGACATGTTTCAGTATGATCCTTGTTCAGGTAATGAACCTTTAATTATCTGAATAGCTACACTTGACACTGAACACATCCCTACTCTAAAAATACAAACCAGCCTCTACTGAAGTCTCAAGCAACGCATTAAGACTTTAAGAACCCTGTCTTTCTCGGAGGCTGAAAGATGGTGCTGGCTCTGGGTTCAGCTGGAGTTGGGCCGAAGCTCGAATACGCGCCTGCACACTCACCGCCCTCCACATCGCTGTACTGGTCTGCGTGTGTGGTGCCGTTGTGACCACGGCCTGCGTGAACGCGCTCTGAGCTTGGGACGACGGCCTCTGGAACACCCTCTTCCAGCAGCTTCTGCAGCCTCTTCTCATACAGCTTCCGGGTGGATGCTGTAAAACGAACAAATCAAACGACAAACCACATAAACGTCTGCCTTGGACGCCCCACCTAGAGTGGATTTCTGCACTTCCAGAATTCTCCTCATCACACAATCTCCTCTGAACACACGCGAGATGAAACGTGCCGATGTGGATTTAATTTGTTCCATTTTGTCCTTGGGCTTTATTCAGTACATTCTTCAAATGTACTTTGGTGACTAAGTAGTTCCAAACGTCACAAATGATACGAAAGGTCTACTGCTATTCAAAACCGTTACACTCAGAATAAACCGAAACACTCCTGCAGACGTGCGAGTCTGCTGCTTAACCTGACGCTCAGAGAAGCAGCGAAGAAGCCGAGCGTGATGATCAGAGTCAGTACAAACGAGCTGTCAGAAGTCACATGGAGAAAAAGGTCATTATTTTCATCTGCTGTGAGAAGAAACACACATTAATCCAACAACCGGACCAACCTAACGGCCAGCACACTGTTACCAACATGATTCAAGAAGGCCTACAGGCTGAGGAACTACAGACCAGACAGACACAAACTGGCACACTCACTCCATTTTCTAATGATCCAGAACTACCAGAGTGCAACCTGCTGCACAAATTAAAAAAACAAAATCCATTTCCATGGACATGAAATACTACATGCAATCAGGTTAAAAAAAAAAATTGCCAAAAGAATGCATCGCGGCAACAGCTTCAGCTGATAGAACACAACCATTTCGGTCTCCATAGTGATACATCATAAACCAGGCATAAAAACAGTATTAATAACGGGAAGCACTGTACAGCAGTGCAAACGTGTTCCCTCCGTAGCGGAAACTCAGACCTGAAGGAGCCAACAGCTTACCTACAATGGGGCCCACATTGACCCCATACTTCTGAAGCTGGTCCTTCAGACATTCATCGGTCAGTTCAACCACATCAATCTCCTCTGGTGGGACTCTGTCTGTTTTCTTAGTGGCTTTCTGCAGTGGAAGAGGCATGAAATCAGACAGGTTCTAATGAAAGATGGTCAAGTTTACAGAATTTGCCCTGAAATTCACAAAACAAAACCATGTTACATTTATTGTCCTTTACATGGACAGAATTTTTTTTTATTTTTTACTTTAATTAGTTTTTGCAGGTTTTCTTAACTCATAGGAACGTAGTACATGAGATAAAACCAACACTGTAGGATCACCTCTTGTAAGCAAAATAAGCCAAATACAAACAACTGTTGATGACAAGATTCCCCCAAAACATGTTAAATACAGTCACACTGCTGGCAGCTAGTTTGATCAGTTGTGTCTGCAGACAAACACATGATGGTAGAGTGGCAGGTGTTTGAAGACCAGTCCTAGATGCTGGTGTACTCAGGTCAGAAGCATCTCTCATGGGGAGACACGCCACTGCTCAGCTTAGTTGAGAAGGACGCAGTCAACAAATTTCACATTCTGATATCCATGAATAATTTCATATTATACACAGTTTGGAGAAATACATTTTAAAATGTGGATGGAAGGAATCCGAGAAGCTCATTCCTGACATTCCAGGGATTAACCTGGCTCAACGCCAAAAGTAAACTCTGATGAGATTTAAACAACACCTAGCAAAAAAGATTCATACAGTGGTTTATCCACAAAAGCTGCAAGAAAATTCCAGAATAATGGAATAATTCAGTGTGGGAGCGTTTAACTGCTGCACAGAGGGACGGAGCAGGGATACTGCTGCAGCAGAGCCACGTTCCTCTGGAGCACTGCCATGTCTTGCTCAACAAAAACAAAAACATGTGATCAGACTGAAGGAGCACCTAGAAGGTGGTGTGTGCGTGCATGCAGAAGACGGACAGTGATGAGGGGCGTGTACATTTCATACAGATCCCTCACATCTTTCAAAAAGGAGCTGGAGTGGCACCCAAAGAGAGAGGGGGAAAAATCCCAGAGATTCCAAAGGGGTTGGAGCATTTCCTCTGCTACAGTTTAAGCTCCACCTCTACAGGGGTTAGTACGTGCTTCCAGCCAAAGCTGTTGTAAAATAGTCTAGTTGAAAAGTTACTTAAAAGTTCTATGATGCTCTACATCAGCTAGCCACTATCCAGTGTTTACTATTCAAAAGAATCTTGGTTTATGTTCACTGAAGCTCAACTTCACAATACTGAATGTGAGCACACCCAGCCTATAATTTGCGCCAAGACTTGTGGTTTTCTGACATCCGTCTAGAAGGCACCCAGTGGTTCAGAGTTAACACAAACCTGGCCACAGCGTCAGACATTTGTTTGCAATATGGAGACTTTAAATGTGGTTAGCCACAGTTTTTCACTGCATCACTGAGAATTAAATTAAATATTGATGTGAACAAAGTGACTACTCAAAACAAAAAGGTTAAGCAGTTTTTCTACACCAGGTTCACAATACTCACGTGGGCATTATTAAGACAGCATATTAACAACGTTGGTGAAATAACAAAGGTTCAGAAAGCAAATTAATGTAGTGAACAGCTTTGAAGAAAGAGGCTAACCACACACGCGCACACACATCCAAATTCCTCTCAAGCAACTATTTCCTCAATAAAGCGACCAAGCCCACAATGAAAACATGCATGTGTGATACACAGTCCCGAGAATCAGAGCAAGCGACAAAGAACCATCACTTACACGTGCTTACAGAATTACGGTAACAGTTCAGCTGTAGTAAACATGTGGATTTATGAATGCCAGAAAAGCTTTCATCAAGCTCGTGAGTGAAAGAGCAAAACAATGAGGCTCCAGTGCCATTCACTCCGCGTCCGCCCCGTTTTAACGAACTACTGCTACAAATCTAATAACTGTGCAAAAGTCCAATAATTGATGAACTTGCAGTTCATGACACCTACACTGTTCTTTTCACGTCATTCCATCACCGATTTCTGCCTCATCAAACACCCCATTTGGTGAATAAGGGACATGCAAGTTTTCAAGAAGCATCAAGAAAATCGGAACGGAAACTGAGAGAAGATGAAGTTCCCCAAATACCTTCGTTACTGCTCACTTTAAATAAAAAGATGAGTGTCTAACCGAACAACTCGGGTCTGAAAGAAATCCTGTTCTGCAATGCAGTTAAGCTGAATAATTTTCGAAAATTGATGCCTATCGTTTTTACCTTTCGTCTCTTTATATCAGATCAAAGGCGACGCCTCGAAACCAACGTATTAAACGACCAGTAGTGCGACAATCTTAAACGGAGCAAACAAGTATTTAAGCGGGAAACCGTCGGTCATCTGTTACGGCTCCACGCCGGTTTGATTTCGTTTCAAAACATAATCTGCACTGAAGACATTGAATATTTAATCCCATAGCGATCACTGTTATATACAATTACATCAAGTACACATAGCTATGGCTTGTGTTAAATAAGTTACAACGTTGCTAGAAAACTTTTATTGCTGGGTAGTGCAGACTAAGGTTTCTTCCAATTGCTACAGTGTTTCGTACATGTACTAAGCAGACTAGGTTTTGCTTGTAGTACATTCCTACATATGCGCCTTCTTTCCTGAATGTATTGCAACCTTAATAGGCTACGCAAAATATAGAGAATGTCGCTGCAGCGTAAAATAAGCAAACTATTTTCTTTCTTTTTTTGTACTACCAGAAATGTCTTAACCTGGCCGACTCCCACACTAGTGTGGATTCACCCACCCTCCCGGAGCGACTTTTGTTGGAGACCATGGGTCCCAGTTCTTCGTCGCTGGAGAAGGTATCTGGAGAGGTGTTCTTTTTGTTTTGAGAGGTCAGATTTTTCAAGTACAATTCCACATACACCCCCTTCCTTTGGTCACCGTTTGGAAGAGCAACATTATTAGCCACGAGAGCACTTTTAAGCTTATCTTTAGTCAGTACTGACGGATCCGTAAGAAATTCCGACATGTCTGCTTCTTTTACAACGGAGGCGAGTGCTAGCACGGCTACAATAATTAGCCAAGTAACGTTTTTATGGCATCAGTGGCCATCTTAAGAGCGCAAAGACTATTGGTCACATAGGGTAAGACAGAATTCTCTCATTGGTAGAAAACTCCTACACGTTGAAGCGTGTAAGAATGTTAAAGAAACCACTATCTAAAACAAATCTGTTTATGCAGAACTGGTAAACATGAATACTAGCAGATCTTTGTTTTTTTAATAATTGATGTTATTAATAAATTTGATACACTGCACACTGTCAACGCAGTGCAACTTTAAAAGAACTAGATTCATACGCTTGATAAAATTGTAATTTGCCATATTCATCTTGAAGGAAAAGTATATTACACGAAGTGTTGGTCTTCCAGATCCGAATGAGCTGAAACACACTAACGCGTAATGGTGACTGGCCATTCAAATCCACTATATAAACACTGGGTAGTGGGTATCAAACGTTAGAAACACGTTAGAGACTCATTTCCTTCTGTCCATCATCCACAAATACCCGGCCAGTAGTAAAACAACGTTCTTGTTTAATCCCTCTACCGTCAAACTCCAAATAAGGAAACGAGAAAAAAACTGAAAAAGTAGACGCTTTCTGTGAAACCTAAGACATTTAAAGAAAAACTACTACTTGATCTACATGTACATGGACACTACTGCCACCAATTAGAACTATTTTAAGGTCACGTATAGTGAGGCTACCATCTACTGGTTATTTTTGGTAATAAACCGCAGCAACAGGATTTAAACACCCTGAATAAAGAAAACAGAATCTATACGGGATAATACACGCGCCTCGGAAATAAATTGTCTGTAGTGATGGAAGATGCACAAGCTTTTAAACGATATGTCACCAACGTTTTATTGAATACATGATACACCTGTCATGAAGCAACCAAAGACAAGTAGTTAAGAACTTAAGCTTTTACACATTGCTGTTCAAAACACCCCCAGTATTTAGATAGGCAGGGGTCCACATACTGGTACATCACAAGACACTGCTGTGAGCAATAATATCATGACATAACATTTCCTCTCAGGACCATATCCACTGGGTTATCAAACCCTGTATTTTCTTTTACTGAAACAAACACTTTTTTTGTTCATTTTAAAAGCACAAATTCCAAGTCAAAAAAACAAAACAAAAACAAACAAACAAAAAAAACTAAACAAAAAAGTAACCAAAGTGATCACAGTGTGTGGAAGGAGACCACTGTGGAGGAGCTGACTGAAGTGTAACGGCATCAGCGAGAGAGCGGCCGTGCAAGGGAGTCGAGCAGCAGCTTTCCCCATCCCTACTCCTGTCGCTGAGGGCTTATTCTGGGTTGGATACGTCGGCGGTTTCCCCACACTCCCCATGGTAGGCTCAGCTCCTGGCCCCGGGGCCGTCTCAGGTGATAGTCAGCTTGGCACAGCCCTCTGTCGGGCGTGGACGCACTGGCCCCGCCCATCCTGAACCTCTCCGTTCCCGCCTCCCTCTCCGTGACTCAGGCCTTGATCTCAGCTGGAGGGCAGTACAGCGAATCAGAGTTCTCCGATGACAACTCCTCTGCCAAGAGACAAGTCAGAGCATTACAGACCTTGGGTTTACTTTTTTGTTGTCGTTTTTCTCTTCCCAAAGGAAAACCTGTTTATTGATTGTTTGTTATACAACAGCTGAATAAGCCTCAGTTCATTAACATATTTTGCAACAAAACCTGAAGCTTGAAGCGTTACCATATGTGAATAAAAAATAACTGTAAAATATGCAGTGTGTTCACATGAAAACCTCCCCCAGAAACAGGTTGTGTACCCTGGGACAGTCATTCCACAAGCAACACCGACACCCCGCTAGGGTGAAGGATCTTTCCAAACCCCTTCTTTCCAGCTCACCAGGGAGGACGCACTTCCACAGGCCGTATGTTTTGCCAACAGCCGTCTGCCAGAGCCGGAGAGTCCCGTCCTCTGAGCCACTTGCGTACAGCTCTCCGTCTGGACTAAACCGGACACAGTGCACCGGCCCAAAGTGGCCCTTGTAGGACTCTGGAAAAGCAGAGCGTGTCTTTAGTACTCGAGTGTGCGTGTCTCTTTAACACATGCATGTACATGAATCTTTAGCACACGCATGTGTGTCTGTACTCAGACACATGGTAGTTCAGCTCCTGCAGCTCACCTGGCTGAGCAGGCACTACATACATACCACTATATTATCAGACAATGTATCTTTATAGTGTTAAAGGAAACATGCAGGTCATTTGTAAGTACTCGGTAAGTGACCGTTTCAGTTTAGTCCACATGTGCTCTTAAACTTTTGTCAGTCAGTCACTGTTCACTTTATAATCTTTATCATGTTTGCCTCCACATGGTAAATGTTCTAAGAGACGTTACTGTCATTGTAGCTGTATAATGAGATTTTATTCAGTAGCAGCAACAAAATAATACAATGTGTGTCGGGGGGGGGGGGGGGGGGGGTTTTTTTTGGTTTTTTTTTTTATGATATTGTGGTTTGGTGTGGTGTTTTTTTTTTGGGGGTGGGGTGGTTGTTGTGTGTGGATTGTGGGTGTGGATGAGGGGGGGGAATGAGAAGGGGGGGGGGGGGGGGGGGGGGGGGGGG
>JAOYMR010000003.1:16977967-16990113 GCA_025802075.1 Tenebrosternarchus preto | reverse complement strand
GGTATTTGATTAGTGCATACACTGAATTGTGAACAGGTATTTGATTAGTGCATACACTGAATTGTGAACAGGTATTTGATTAGTGCATACACTGAATTGTGAACAGGTATTTGATTAGTGCATACACTGAATTGTGAACAGGTATTTCGCAGCAAATATTGGACACATAACAATTGTATTTACAGTCCTGGATGTAAAGTGTTCAGTTTGTTAGTAACAGCCAGGGGAGTGGGACAGGCAGGCTTGTTTATTGTCAGTCTTTAGCAGCTCTCGATGTGTTTACATAGTGTGTGGGAGGGGAAAGGTCTACATCTCTGGGTGTGTTTAGATGGGGTGTGTGTGTGTGTGTGTGTAGGGTGGTGGGGGCAGGTAACAGTCTCCATCAGCCATTTCGCAGCCATTAGCCACATTTTACATTTTCAGATATGCTATAACTTTAAGGTCCTACCCATTTCCTCCTTGGTGCTGTAGTCATATTTGTAGAGCTTAAAGTCATCGCCTCCTGCCACGAAAAAGTCTTTGTCAGGGTGCAGCGAAGCAGAGTGAATAGAGGCCGGGGCGTCCACGGTCTTAATCAGCTCCAGCCTGCAGAGAAAATATCTCCAAGTTACAAATGGCAGCTAAGACTCTAAATCCAAGACTCTAAATACACACAAAGGTTGTTTTACAGGTAGCCATGGAAACATTACGGGTGAGATGTTCCTTTAAGGTTTCTAGAATGCAACTGCATAAGCAAAGGTATTATATTAGAGAACACGAACACACACACTTTCCATACCAGTTTTTCATGCAAAATCGTGTTTCACAGCCCTGGCTGGTGGACCTTACCACCATCACGTTCTGCTGAAGTGGAACAGAGAGGGAACCTCACTTACATGTGAGCTTTGTAAAAAGCAACAGTCCTTCCGTAGGTGATCACCAGAATCTCCCCGTCAGGTATGTATTCCATGCTACTGACCGACGTCTCAAACGAGAGCGTCTTCACAGCTTCCCTTGTGTTTCTGTCCCAGAGGCTGGAGAGTAAAAGCACAAGAACATCACCATTCTTCACTTTGAGCTATTTTTACTTTTTTTTTTACCATGTATGTAACGCAGACTTACACCCATGACTATCCTCAGCAGTGGCTACCAGAATGACCAATATGAAACTGAAAAATTACACAGTATGCTTAACATCTTCCAGAACATCTTCCAGAACATCTTCCAGAAGTGTCCATCAAGAATGTGTATACGCACCTGCAATACTGTCTGAACGTGACCAAACTGTGTTGTGTTCGTCCAAAGGTTCAATACACAAGTTATAATTTGTCCCTTTGGCTATTTGTTTGATCGAAACCATTACCGTATATCTTCTAAAATACTCAGTTATTTTGAAGGCGCACATGTACGTTTTACACATGTACGATTTTAGTTCAGCGAGTGGCTAGCTAGCAATAACTGGCTCAGATTCCCTAGCAAGCTAAATTGGTTAACGTTAGTTGATTTATTTTAAAAAGTAAGGTCATGTTGCTTGTTGCATGCAGGTTTGTTGTAAATATGAAATCACACACTTGAAACCTTTTTCATTTGTTGTGCTAAAATATGCCTGTTTCAAGGTTGGTTCCACCTTTACTTTCAGAGAATTAGTGTTCCTGGAAATATGGCATTTGAGATGCATGGTTTCCATTGGACAGCAACGGTCAGCTAGCAAGCACAAAGCTGTTTGTTTAGTGGCAGGACAGCCAAGGGCAGAGGTGTGAACCCACACCAGCAAAGACTCTCCCACACAGACACACATGACTGACACTGTGTTCAGGAGTCATAATACAACAATCACTGTGCATATTAGACATCAGTGCAGTGTTACCGTATGGTTTTGTCCTCTGCAGCTGAAAGAATCTGTTGATCGTTGTTGCACCACAGAGCTTTTTTAATGGCAGAGGTGTGGCCGATCACCTCTTGAGGCTCTGGATGAGGGGAAAAAGAAAGAGGGCCAAAAAAAAAAGCTTTTGTTGGTTTATAATGTTGACACACACAAAAAGGGACAGACATATTCCCTTATGAGGCATTACAGGCGATGTCCCTCCTGCACTGCATCTGTTCTTTTCCATACCTGCTTCAGGCTTGCTCAGGTCATATATACGCAGCACTTTATCGTTACCTCCAGTCAAAAGGCAGTTACTGTCCTGTTGATATAAACACAAGCACAGGCTGGTTTCATGCGTTGTGCGAGGAGCCCTTTGCAGACACAAGAATCAGGGGAGATCGGGAGAGTCTGTTCGCTCGACATTTGTAACAAAATAAGGCAGCGTGAGAAAAGTCTCTGAACATGATCACTCGTGCTGCCTTATGAGGAATTGATTACTAAGGCCTGTGAAATAACACCACCATGCTGGATTCTACGGGAGAAATAAGAACACGCTTGTTTTGTTTGGTACGTATGCATACAGATACAAGTAGACACGACTTCAGCCTGTGATGGTCCCGTCTATACAATATCAGCAAAACAACACCGGAACACACTGTTCCTACTTTGCAAGGTTTCCAAGATGAAGCCACCACAACTAACCATTCTGCCACGGGTGATGATGTAATAGCTCCACCTGTACACCACTCACTTCTCTTTGTTACATGTGGATGCAAACTGGTGTAGATCAACTAGGTGTGCAAATTCTCAATACATTATTAACAGTGTTTCTACAAGGGAAGTGCAGTGGTGGTTGTATATTATCCTAAAATTTAATCTCTGTTACAGTCAGTGTAGTCCTTATGTGTTTATTAATGGAGGCCACAAGCTCATAACATTTGGAAAATGCTGTACATATAAGTGTGTGTGTGCATGTGTGTGTATGTATGGTGGGGGGGGGGGGGGTGCGCTCTCAAAAGGGACCTTACCTGTGTGAAATTAACACATTTGACAATGTGCTTATGTGCCAGGGTGAGGACCTCATCACCAGTGACTGCATCCCACACTTTTCTGTGTGACAACAAAAGACAAACATAGCACATGAATCCAACACCAACCCTCCACTCTGTTTGTGAGGGCTGCCACACCCATTTACCTGATGATTTACTGGTTTTCCTGAAATTGTCCTTTTTAAGGGTCAGTCCTGGAAAATTCATCCTCTCTCCTGGGACATTTAATGTCCTGGTTTTCAATAGGCTTGATACATTTTTTTTCTTCCATTTTTGTCGTATGCAGTTGTTGCTTTCTGCACATATTTTTCATCAGGCAGTCACATAGCTGCCAAAGGGTCCTCGTGTAATGAGACATACTTGGGGGCACCAACGCGGCAGTGAACCGAGAGCTAACTACACTGGATCTTTTACTAAATGGTAACCTTGAGAAATAGACATTAAGATGGGTGGAGAGACACAGATTCTTCTGAATCTGACTGGCCAGTTATATTTCTTCCCATATCAAGAAGCAGGGATATTCTTAATCAGTCAAAAGAAAACTAAACATTCATCTTAGTAATGAATTGGGCTAAAAATAAATGATACACTGCATGTTTAAAGCCAACCTTGGGTGATCCACTCTCTGCTACCTGCTACATATGAATGACAGTGTCCAGATTTTTTTTTTGCCAGACATAGGTGGCAGCTCCAGCTATACAATGTTCATCTTCTGACACAATTGTGGTTTGTTACTTACGCTGAGAAATCGGCAGCGGCAGTAGCAGCTTTTGTGGCTTCTTTGTTCAAGGTGGCCCCCCAAACGGCACCTTTATGACCCAAAAACGTCCCGATCCAGTCCCCTGTGTCTCCCTGCCGCAACATTGGTTTGCCATCTGCAAAGGGCCCAAAAATGAAAACACCAGATGGTCAACATCTTCAGATACACTCGCTCGTAAACCTCAGGGCAACTACTCACGATGTATGAGAAACGATAAGAACAAGAATCCACTTTGAAACTAAAGACTTACCTTTACAAGCACTGATAAGGAAATAACCGTAAGGGGTGATTCCGCTGAACGCCAGATCCACCACAGGCCTGGTGTGACCAGAGCAGGTAAGCGGCGTTTGTCTCATGGCCATTTTGAACCGCAGACCAACCTGGCGTAATGACAGTTCGTACAGCCGTTATCTCGGCACATATTGGCCTGTTTAATATGTACATTCACAAATAGACAGCTATCTAACTATATTAATCTAAGCGATATTTTAAACTGAATGCTTAGAATGAAAACGTCAGTATAATCATACACAATTATCAAGCTATTAAACCAGACTAAAAAGTGCATGTTGGCTAACTAGCTATCTATTTATCATACAAGCAATGGTAGCTAAATCAGCTAGCTAGCCAAAGTAGTAGTTGCTAGCGATTCACTAAAATAGTTAGCTAGGCCAGTCAGAAAGCTAGTTAACCTAGCTAGCTTGAACAGCGACACGCAAGTATTTAATTGACAAAGGACAGCACTGTAATTCTTGTAAGCTAACCTTACTTAGAGAGTGATCAAAGAGCGTTGTACCCAACAAAGACAGCTACTGTGCCACACACAGCAAGTGAGAAAAAAAATTGCGGAAGGCTAGTTCTCGAGCCGTGCGATGAATGGCTTTGCTACGACAAATAACGCGCACGGACAGGAAGCTGCGCGCAATGTTCCACAAATCTATATCCGAGTGTCAACAAGACGCGGGAGCGAAAGTCCTACTGCAATTGAACTCCATCACAAAGTATGTTTTATGCGTAACAGCATCACGAGCTCATGACTTGGCGATGCTTTTGGAATAGTAATGCGTAGAGATGAAATGTCGATTACATTTCATGACTAACACTGAAAACGAATGCTTACATGAAATTATCAATATTTAAGTAAATGTACTAAATATTTATTTTTGTTCAGTAAGAGGGGAAAACGAAAGTGCAAATAGCTGTGCAGATTAGGACTTATAACTTCCGTCCATTCGCTCATCTCCTTTTCCCTACACACTACACACACTCTCATTCGGCTTGTGGGCACCATAAACAGTCTCTGGTAACTCCTATAACACTCAATAACCCGTCTCTGGTAACTACTGTAACCAACGACTATAGACTCCATAAACCGTCTCTGGTAACTACTGTAACCACCGACTATAGACCCCATAAACATTCTCTGGTAACTACTGTAACCAACGACTACAGACCCCATAAACAGTCTCTGGTAACTACTGTAACCAACGACTATAGACTCCATAAACAGTCTATGGTAACTATTGTAACCCACGACTATAGACCCCATAAACAGTCTATGGTAACCACTGTAATCAACTACAGACTCTAAACAGTCTATGGTAACTACTATAAGGTGTTAGGTTTAAGCCTACGTGTTTCTAGAAGCAAGTGTCTTTTGAAATATTTATTCATTATTTCTCTTAAGGACATTTGATTAGCTCGAATTTCCACCTGATGCGAGTAATAGCTATTGACAGTCGTAACAAGCTTAATGTAATAACAACTGAATATGCGTTTTATACTGATCCGTGTTTTATAATAACGTGTTAATAGTATTGACGTTGTGGCTACAAGCCTTAGTATTTCTGAATACCGAATTGAAAAGAAATTCAGACGTATTTCCAAACTCTAGGCTTCAAATATCTTTTCACGCATACAATACACTAAATATGTAAAGCAGTTTTTTTTAATATAGATAGATAGATACTTTATTGATCCCAGGGGGAAATTCTTGAAGGTATATGTTCATATTCTTAACCTGTTTAATTTATATTGATATTAACCTTTACCTGGCAATCCATAACCCGTTTAAAGGATGCTTCGCCGAGAAAAGTAAATTCGCGCCAGCTAAATATAATTACATCGTAAACCAAAACTCTTGCAAATGAATGAGTCATAAGTCCCAGCATGCACCGCGAGGTCTTCATACGGAGGAGGGTGCAGAGGAGGCGTAGCCGCGGTGTATTAGAACTCGACTGGTTTAAATTCGCACACCAGAGCACTAGATCGCATTCACGGAAATTTACCAGAAGTTTCTTAGCATCCAATCCAAAAGATACATTTCAGCAATGGCAAATTACATTCACTTACCCGATACCGCGCCAGTAGTCCCTAAATTAAACGTCACTGTAGACGAGCACGATTACAGACCCGGAGCGCTGGAACTGATCAAGGAAATCAGACCCAACTGGAAACCAACAGAGGTCAAAATGAAGGTAATTCTCTTGCAACATTTACTCTATTGATGATTGCACCATAACCGCAAATAAACTAACATGTTCACCCACCCCTTTGACACTCGTTATGTAATGTTGTTGGGTGCCTTTGGGCGCTTTCGAAGTCACCAGTTAGCTGCGTCACCAGTTTGCAAATTCCAAGCTCGTTAGCAACGAGTCCGTCGTTGCGCGTTTTGAATCGTAATGCCCATTGCGAGCACTTCGATATTTCCTACCGCGATGTAGCCAAACCCTAAATACCGTGTCCTGCAGTATCTGGATGAGCAAGCCAACCCCGATCGGTTATCTGTTATGTAGGTTGTGTGTAGGTGCCATACTAGAGCAGTTACTCGCCACTCACGTGCTCGTAGGAAGTTCATATTTCCTACATTTGTCGAATTATTATTACAGGTTTGGTGGTCCAATTTGTGCTGATGTCACAGAAATCGTTGAAGTAATTGTTCGACTTGTTGCTCATTTCGATTCTTAAGACATAAATGATGAAACAACGAGAATGTAATAATGGTTCATAATAAAATAGGATAAAACTAACATTAATTGTTACATGTTACCAGGTGGGAAGTACCTTTTGTGAAGCATGGGTAGACACGCGATAACACGGCCTAACATTTGTCTGCGTATATCTTCAGTGAGTTTGCGCTTGCAAATATTATCTTCATTAATCATGGTTTTATAAGAAAATTGTCACTGTCATGTGATATTAAGTAAACGAACCCTCTCTTTCTAATTATTGTTTAGCTATATATTAGCTGTACTATTAAGGGCTAAATTGAGCACATTATCTGATAACGTAGCCAGATGTATTATCAAAACTATTGGAAAAATTTGTCAAGTAACTTCCTACTTCCTAATACTTTGATCAGTTACCGAACTGAAATGTATTACAACACAATAGATGACTTATTACTCTAAGATAAAAGATCATTGTTTTCAGAATGATCATCTTTCCTAAAAGACTTGGCAACATAATCTTCATAGCATTCAAGAAAACCAACTTATGTCCTTTTTTACTTCAAAGACAAACCCATGAAAGAGTCTGTATGTCTGGAGAAGAAACCTGTTGCTCCAGTTCAATACCTGCACTATAGCTCATGCTTTACATCTCAGGTTCCTCTTAGGTTTTGTATCGGGCATCACCATGGAGACGGAACTCTATTCTTTTCCCCTATCCTAGTGGATCAGCTTAAGTTCTGCTTGTCTTATGGGCTGAACTGGGCTTTCGGCCCATCAGGGGCTTCAGTCCTCTGGTGGTACAAGTTTGTCGCAGCTCTGGTCTCTAAATCTCTCTTGCCTTTTTGACCTTTATCATACCTGCTATGTCATGAAAGGGTCGTTCATGTGAAAAAGCTTACTGCCTAAAATCAATGTATTGTTCTGCCTAAATTCACTGTAATGCTGGCTATCACTTTAACTACACACACGAGAGCACAGTCTTGGCTGTAAAACACAGCCCACTTTAATTCATTATGAAGTACAACTTTATACAGTCAAGTTGTGTCCTGCAGCTAGTCTGAGTACATGTAGTTGCATGACTGGTTTCACATCACTGAGTGAGAATCTCATTTAATTGTTAATTAGTTTAAATTAGTAATGATTTAACTTTACAATTAGCTAATTAGCAAGTAGTAATTTATATAGTAACTGGTTTCTCCCATGTCTAGAGCAGTCAGACCTGAAGCCTGTTTCAAGTAGCTTACGTCAAGGCAAGGTATTCCCACCCAGCAGGGAGGACATATTAAGAAGATGGGGTGTGGCTGGTACATAGGCAGAGTACCAAGGGGGCGTGGTACCCATGGAGCTGGTTTTCCTTGTGTTGTTGAAACAAAATGAGGCCATCGGCACGTGTCCAATCCTACTGCCTGGATCAGATGTAAGATTCCTAACATTCCCTCTTTCTCTAATCAGTCATTAATGGTGCACACAATGGGGCAGGAATGATGGTGTGTCAGAACATGGTCCGCTTCACATGAGTGCACAGTGAGAAACGGTCCAGCCTCGACTAACGGTATCCACGGTGGATTCTAATCTCATGATTCCCATGGTATCACTTCAGAAATGAATAGAATGGCCCAAATGAAGCACCACGGTGCTGGTTGTAGATAGCTGTGTTGCTAGGGTGATTGATGCCAGCTGTGTTGGTAGAGTGATTGATGCCAGTTGTGTTGGTAGAGTGATTGATGCCAGTTGTGTTGGTGGGGTGATTGGTGCCAGCTGTGTTGGTAGAGTGATTGATGCCAGCTGTGTTGGTAGAGTGATTGATGCCAGCTGTGTTGGTAGAGTGATTGATGCCAGCTGTGTTGGTAGAGTGATTGATGCCAGCTGTGTTGTTAGGTGTGTTGCTGGGTTGATTGATGTCAGCTTTTCGAAAGAACAAAGTCTGATTCGTTTGTATTGCAGTTTTATTTATTTTTTTTGCTTGTTTTATTAAATATTTAATCAATGAACCTGATTTGTTCACTCACATTTAACAGACATTTACACAAAGGAAGTGCTATTCACATTCAAACAGGTGCACTGTTAATGAGGTGCATCACATCAGCACCTCTGTGTTTGATTGGTTTTCCAACAACCAACTCAAAGTAACCTTTGTCAGATGCGCTTGGCATTAGTTCAGTATTGTTTTACTGAGTTTTGGTAGTAAACTTACAAAGGACTGTTGGTTTATTTTGCATTGTTCATCCTTTCATCCATTCATAAATATACTATTATATATGGCTGAATCATTACTCTCAAACACAGGAATACAAGGAAACGCCAGTTAGTTATCATCTTCACTTTGTCCAGAACCTTATGGAATATCGCCTCTTGGTCCTGTCCTTACTGGCAGGATGTAGGCATATATCCTAAAGTTTGTGTGTGTGTGTGAAAGAGAGAGAGAGAGTGTGTGTGTGAAAGCTGTGACATCCAAACAGACTGAAATAACCTAAGAATCCACAGAAATCCCCTTGGAATACCTTAACAGCAGTTATTCCCAGTGTGCCAGTCATTTTTTACCAACAAGAAATCCTTTTACAACAAGCACCATATACCAGAATATCAGCTTGGGAGTTAGCAGTTTACTTCGGTTTAGAAGGAGTTTCTTTACAGAATCATAATCCATTAAAAGTTTCTATGAAAAAATGTGGATTAGTGCTTAGCTGCTCTCAGTCATCAGTCCGTTAATCATTAATTGTTCAATAGCTTTATAAGTAACTTTTCGTTAACTTGAAGAAGTCGATGTTCCTTTTTCTTTTTAAAACATATTATAAACAGACACTCAACCGTAACATGTTTCATGTTTATTTTTGTTGACTGAAAAAAAAAGTTTCCTTTTGAGAGGTATATTTGACCATTACGTTTTTAAACAGATAGATATTTTATAGGTGGTACTGCACAGGATGGCTATCTAGAGCATATAAACAAATTGGTACTGTACAGGATAGCTATCTAGAGCCCACAAACCAATCTGTACTGTATAAGGTAGCTATCTAGAAGCCACAAACTAAACTACACTGTACAGGGTTGCAGTCTAAATCCCATAAACCAAACTGCGCTGTATAGGGTAGCTATCTAGATCCCTTAAGCCAAACTGTACTGTACAGGGTAGCAACCTATCAAGGTCACTATCCAAAACACTTAATGTTGAATGCATGGCCGTTATGTTTTGGACGTTTGAGTTCAGAATGTCCCAAGAGAAGCTGTTATTCACACTCTGACCCACTTAGTACAAGGCACCAGAGCGCCATCCAGATATCAGTGCCCTAGTGTTCTTTCTGAGGAGCAGAGTCATATGACTTTCTTGTCTGCTGTTGGATAAAAAACATGTATTTGCATGTAATGTTATTTTTACCCCTCCCTTGCAATTAAGATCGACCAAGTCAATGTTCAAAACAAAAAATGCTATCCTTGAAACAAAGTAACAAAATGAAGAGTTGCAGGTGCACATAACGTTGTCTTCATTAGTGAAGAAGTGATGAAAACGGATATCCTCAGCTCTAATTGGATGTGAGTGGTTGTACTTCTTTTCCATCAGCAGTAAAAGTTCTTTTCTTTCTTTCTGCTATAAACTGCAGAACTGTGTCTGCTGAGGCTGAGTGAACGTCAGCTTTTGGGTTTTGAGGTGTTCACAGTTTTTTTCCTATGTCTGAAGAAAGTCTTAAGTAGCTCTGCTGATGAAGCATGCAGTGGTTATTTTCATTTTCCATAAACTTTCGATGTTTACTCTAGTCCTGGTTCATAAACTAAGTCTCTTCCAAAAACCTTTGTTTTAGTTGAATATTCATACCACTAATGGTTAGCAATTTAATTTGTTTATTTTGGTTGCTGGTTAAAATACCAAAATTGTTTTATGATCTTGGTGACTTTTTGGTTTTTGGATCCTAGTGAACTGAAGACTGTCCAGTATGCAAAGCAACTCCTTATGTGTTGTTTTAACTGTCAAAAAAAGAACCAGGTGGAGGTGGAGGGTGGAAGGTCTGTGTGCACAGTTGTTGTTTGGAGGAAGGAAGCAATAAGAAGGAGCAGGAGGAACCTCATGAGGAACCCACGCCCGTCGCCCTCACACGGTCAGGCAGAGGGTGTGGAAATGGGCCTCGGAGCGGTTTGAAAACAGAGTTTCATCGGGGCTCCAGGATGAGTCAGTTCCTAGAGCTGTGGAGGAAAAGATGATGATTTTTTGCTGAGGAGTTATGTGTAAACTCTGGAAAGCGTCTTATATATCACAGTAATTGGTGTAGGGACATGGCTATGATTTGGTTAGGTGATCTCCATTGTATGATGCTTGGTACTTGAGAATAATGGAACAGTGTATTATGGGAGAACTTTTATATCTCTGACTTGGAGGTTTATCACAGGGTTTTGAAACTTCTTGTGCAGTATGGCCAGTTAAAGAGGAGGAGTTACAATGTTATGTTGGCCCCAAGACTCGCCCAACCCCGTCATCTGACATGCTTCAGATTCTTATTTCTGTCTCTACAGTCCTTCACAGATGGCATTACCAACAAGCTGATTGGCTGCTACGTCGGCAGCGCCCTGCAGGACGTGGTCCTGGTGCGGATCTACGGCAACAAGACGGAGCTGTTTGTGGACCGTGAGAACGAGGTGAAGAGCTTCTTGGTGCTGCAGGCACACCGGTGTGCCCCACACCTCTATTGCACCTTCAACAATGGCCTCTGCTATGAATTCCTCGAAGGCATGGCCCTGGAGCCTGAGCACATCCGCAACCCAGCAATATTCAGGTAAAAAAATGGACACACCTATACAAACATACACAACCAGTCAGCCTGGATTTGGTCAAAAGCAGACCAGTCACTCTGGTATCTGATTTCCCAGCATGCTTTGGGCCCTAAAGACATGCTCATTACCTGCAAAACTAAAGCTACAACCTTCTTTTTGGCATGATCCTTCTACTCGTGCTATGCCTTGCTGGCCTGGTTTTGTTGCTTCCCTCGCAGGCTTTAGGGCATCTCTTACTAGAAAAAGAAAAAGAAAAACACTGCAAACTCCATGGCCATGTGTGTTAGCTTAACTGTAGTAACGATTCTAGACCATAGAGCACAGCGAACCTTGTATCTGATGTGTGTGTGTGTGTGTGTGTGTATTTGTGTGTGCACTGTGTTTTTGTGCCAGGCTGATTGCGAGGCAGCTGGCTAAGTACCACGCCATCCATGCCCACAATGGCTGGGTGCCACAGTCAGACCTGTGGCTGAAGATGGGCAAGTTCTTCTCCCTTGTCCCCGCCCACTTCAAGGATCCAGAAAAGAACCAGAGGTGACCGATCATATTCCCATTTGAAATTGTACTGCTGAATGCATTGCTGTTTGGCAAAAGTGGAAACACTTGTGGTTACGTTTACAGTCGTTCTTATCTATGACGGCTTGAATATTTATCAGTGTGACGGTATGTGCACCTAGCTCCACCTCATCAACCAGGTAACCCTACAGGAGCACCTGTGATGAGGTTAGTTGACAGGAGCACCTTTGACAGGGTGGGTGGGGGCGGGGTGGGGGTGTGCA
>JAOYMR010000003.1:16934709-16952444 GCA_025802075.1 Tenebrosternarchus preto | reverse complement strand
GTGTGTGTGTGTGTGTGTCTGTGTGTGTGTGTGTGTGTGTGTGTGTGTGTGTGGAGGCTGTGCGGGGGCTCGTTCCTTGGCAGTGGCCAGGTGTCGTGGTTGCGTTAGCAGTGCTGCAGATGGTAAGCACTCTGAGCTGAAGGTGAGAGAAGTGTGTGTGTGTATGTGTGTGTGTGTGAGGTTGGCGGGCCGTGCAGTGTCTGGGAGAGCAGGCAGGCGTCGGCGGTGTGATATTGCTGCTGCTCTGTCGCTTTGCTCCGAGCCCCACCGGCACCCTGCGACTTGGCGAAGGGAGGAACGGGGCCTGTGTGGGCGCCAGACACGCTGATCCACACTCCGCGCACGTGTGTGTGTGTGTGTGCATGCACATTCGTCTCCTCCTCACCTGTCACCTGTGTGTGACATAGCTGACAGGTTTAGGTGCTGAAGCCTAAAGAGCAGCACCTTTTTAACTCAAAAAGCAGCTTTTCCCGCTTCCAGCAGGTACCGATTTATTCCTCTGCTACGGACGCCCTGAGCAGAGCAGCTGATCTTACAAAGCTGGAGCTTCAAACTCAGTCCTTGAGTTCTGTACAGTACAGGGACAATGCTGTCTATGTACTCTCCAACAGTGAAATTTATGCTTGTCTCAAACAGTTGATTTTAAGTCATGAAGAAGTGCTTTACTGTCTGGACCTGCTACAGAAAGGTGTGTGGTTGTGGGAGTTGGCGGTAAGTGCGATCTTGACCCTGAAATGTCTCCACTCTTACGTCCAATTAATCTGTTCATCTACAGTTAGACACCTGTCTTTTTTTCTCGTGATTTATATGGTATCGAAATGAGAACATGGATTCGATCACAAAAGTTGTGCCCTGGTGGAGTCACAACACTGTCTGAGTGAGTGCAGAGAACAGACACCATATAACAGAGGCTGTAATGGTTCCGCCCTGTCTGTTCTAAGCCAATTGCTTCGACCAAGACATAAATGGGCGGAGTCTTGCCCTGACTCCTCCCCTGACCTCCCACACAGGGGGTGGAGATGATGGCGGGGTAGGTCTTTGAAATATCTGACACCCCACTCGACCTCCATTATGTAGGGAGAAATCACCCCACCAAACCCACCTACTGCACTGCAGTCTGGCGCTGACACTAAGCCACTGGGTCTGAGGGTGGGGGCAGGGCAGGAATGGGGGCTCGGTAGGGGGTAGGGACTCTGGCGTGGCTAACGCAGCATGGCGGGTGAAAGCTAAGCTCTCCTCCTTTTACCTGCCACTGCTGCCAGCCTGCAGGCCAAACCTTCATACAAAGACTGACAGAGTAATAATAATACTCTTCTGTTTCAGCGTGATAAACATGTGCATGTTCAGTCATGTTCATACCACACACACGTATGTGCTGAAGAGACACATCTGTCAGAGCATAAGAAAGAACATGAGAGAATAAGTGAGAGTGAGAGTGAAAGAGTGAGAGACTGACAGAGTGAGATAATGAGAGTGAGAGAATGAGTACGAGAGTGATATCTGTGGCTCAGAGAGCACAGTTAGTAGATAACAAGCTGGAAGACATAATGAAATGTGATTGTTTTTTGTTAATATCATTAAATTAATTAATTAACCTAACATCTTGGCATTCCATATTTTTCTGTATGTAAAAATGCTATAAAAATGCTATGAAAATTAATTAAAATTCAGTAAAGCATTATTGAGAAGGTTAAAAGAAAGGCTTTTTTGATTTGTAAACTAAAATTAAAATTACAATTAATTCTAAAACCTTGAAACAATTAAGAGCAACATCTTTCTGCTTATAGATTAGGCAGAACTAAGCATACCCTCCCCAACACAGAGCTCCACCCACAATATAACAATGCCCCACCCACAACAGAACAAAACTCCAGACTTAACAGTACAAAGCACCACCCTCAAAAGAACAAAGATCCACCCACAATGGAACAAAACCCTACCCTCAACAGAACAAAGCCCCACCCTCAACAGAATAAAGCCACAACCTCAAAGAAACAAAGCACCATTGTCAACAGAACATAGCTCCACCCTCAACAGGACAAAGCCCAACCCAATGGAGGATGGGTTCCCTTTTGAGTCTTGGTCCTCCCAAGGTTTCTTTCTTATTCTCCTAGGGAGTTTTTCCTTGCCACTGTCAACCCTGGCTTGATCATTAGGGATCAGGACCCATACGTCTGTGAATAAATTTGAATTGAATTGAATTAAAAATAATAGTCCCACCTTCAACAGAACAGAGCAGACAAAGGTAAAAGAAGCACAAAGAGTCACATTATTTTTGGATCAAATAACATACTGCCCTGATAAACAACTTTAAACATAGTTTTCATTGGTGGTTTAAGACTTTTGCAGTCAGAAGCTAGTTTTGATTTTCTACATATTTGTTTACAATGCTAAAGCCAGGTGCATGAGTTTTAAAATCTTAAAATTTTAAGATCAGAACAGTGATTCACTGTGTTTTCCATTCTAAAAGTGGTTTCAGGTTAGATGAAAAATTATAGCATTTCACTTTGATTCAAGAAAGACTGAATGAATATTGATCTTATGCCATTCAAAATCAATTTTTGCTTCCAAACCAAAAACAGACATGAGAACATTAGAACATGAGGACTGAGAACATTAGAACATGAGAACATTAGACTGTTAGAACATGAGGAAATTAGAACATGAGAACATTAGAAAATGAGGACATTAGAACATGAGAACATTAGAACATGAGAACATTAGAACATGAGAACATTAGAACATGAGAACATTAGAACATGAAGCACACCACATGATGCAAAGCCACAAATGTGGCGCTAGGAAGGTGCTAAAAACGTAAGAATTTCCTTCAGCACCACAGATGAACCAGTGGGTTGAAATCATCAAATAGGACCAAACAAATCACAGCGTAGGACCCAGCCAGTCACAGCGCAGGACCCAGCCAATCACAATGCAGAACCAAACCAATCACTGTACAGAACCCAACCAAGTTGTAGGTTCACTCCAGTTTGAAGTTCACTCCAGTTTTGAGTTCATTCCAGTTGTGAGTTCACTCCAGTTCTGACTTCACTCCAGTTCTGAGTTCACAGTTCAGAGGCTATGACAGAATCACAGCAAACACCTCTTCTTCCTTTGAATGGATTATTCTTTTTGCCTAAATGATGGAATTCACATAAAACATGCCCTCGGCCCACTGAGTGAGTTCAACCCAAAGCTAACAAGCAAAAAGAAGACATGCTTTTATTGTCTCCAGTAAACCTAACGAACCTGATGTGCCCCTTTGAAATCGTTCTTTGAAAACATTTCTTTATATTTCTGAGTGCACTTAAAAATGATGATTCCATTTATTTGGTTCATGTTTATACATGATTTTATGGGGTTTATTTGTACTTAGATTCTGGTGGATGTCATCCATCATTTAGTAAAGATACAAACATCTCTGCAAATGCCTGACCATCATAATAACAGCGCATAGCTGATCCCAACCACGGCTTCTGTCAGCAAACATCACGTGAGTTTGGTAAACAATCACAGCTCAGAGCGTATGGGACCTGTGGCTCAGGTGAGGTTGGTAAACATCACCTGCTGAATCACAGCTCAGAGCGTATGGGACCTGTGGCTCAGGTGAGGTTGGTAAACATCACCTGCTGAATCACAGCTCAGAGCGTATGGGACCTGTGGCTCAGGTGAGGTTGGTAAACATCACCTGCTGAATCACAGTTCTGTGTTGATTTAGTGGTAATGGAAGAGGAAGGGCTTGGTTCGACAGCAGGAACCTGTCAGAAGCTTTGGTTTCTGAGCTTATTACAGTAATCGCCATAAATCTCTGGGGAAAGGAGCAGATCAGAGAGGGAATATCATTATAAATCCTGAAATGTTCTGTTCATGTAGCAGTAGAAAAAAAGAGAAAAACTGTTTTGAACACAGAAAGCACAGAAAAGTTTGGATGTACAGAAGGTTTGGAAATGTACAGAAAGAACACGTGTAACATGTAAGAAATGTGTAAAGTTTAATGTGAAGCAAAATACATAAAAAATGCAAGATTAGTACAGCAAAATAGTAGGACTTTAAGTAGAGGGAAGGAGAGAGAGAGAAGGACAGAGAAAAGACTGACAGAGAAAAGAGGAAAATACAGGAGAGGGTGAGAGAAGAAGAATGAGATTGACAGAACAAGGGAGAGACAGAGAGAGAGAGGGAGATAGACTGACAGAGAACACAGGAGAGCGAGAGCGAGAAAGAGAGAGAGAGAGAGAGAGAGAGAGAGAGAGAGAGAGAGAGAGAGAAAAGAGTCTGCAGTAAGAGAGAAGAGAACGAGATGATGGAGAGAGGGAAGTGAAGAGTACAGAGTGCCACCCCTGAGCTCAGGGGCTTGTGAGAGAGTGTCAGGTATGTCTCTTTAACCCTCGCTGCCTCTGCTTCTCCCTCTCCCTCTTACTGCAGAGCAGGATAACAAATCGCTGCCGGAAGCAGTTTTGTGAACCTCCTCTGCTCCACTAATAACATTTAGAGATGCTAAGCTCATAAATTAGCAAATCTGGACCGCAGAGATATTATTTATGCTTGTCTCGCTTCTTGAAAGAGGCAGCTTGATGGGTAAATTGTGTTTAATTCTTGGAAGAGGCACTTTTTTCTGTACCACAGCATGATATGAGATTAATCCCTTGACAACCTTTGCAACACACTTCAAATTGCTTGCAAATAGCAGTGCAGCAGATTCTGAGGTGAAATGGAGAGGAAGACAACATAAAGCTCACACACACACACACACACACACACACACACAAACTCACACACACACACACACACACACAAACTCACACACACACACACACACACACACACAAACTCACACCCTCTTGTCATCTTATTTGCCCACACACACATACACACATCCCCACATATGCTCGAGACAACTAAAGATCACACAATCCAACATTCAAACGAGTGCAGTCTCCCTCCACGAGCACCTCTGCTGGGCTCTGTCGCTCTCGCGGTCCTGCACGACTCATTTGTGTCCTTGTAAGTGGAGGCTGTTCGGGTCGACTAGATAGTTTTTGCATGCGTCCTGTTCCTTTTTGTAGTCCACGGGAAACGTTACTATGAACATTACAAATGTAGAAGGTGTGTACGTGGCTCAAGCGACAGCCCCTCTCCATCTGGTGTAGACTCGTGCTCGATTTGCACACGCGCGCTTAGCTGGTAGGTAATCCTTACGATTTGACGGGGATCTTTATTAGAGCCCCCCCCCCCCACCCCCAAACACTCGATCAATCAGTCAGTCAATTAAAAATTCTCACTGACTGCATTTTAGAGGTTGCGTGCAAAATCTGTGTCGCTTTTGTGCTCGCGTGACTCCTCGTCGTCTTACTTCTAACCTAGAAGCTGCGGAATCACTTTCAGGGGATCAGATCTCCACGAGACCCGCATAACTCAAACATAACGACTTCTCTCCTTCTCCCCGCCACCCTCTTCTTGCGCGCGGTTCCATAGCTTGCGGTGATGGAGACAAGTGGAGTGGAGCTTAGACAGTAATTAGATTGTAAATGCTTTCTGATATCGGAGTACTTCAAAGGGCAAAAACACAAATACGCCGCGTGCATTATCATTAACAAAAAGGCCACCCCAAAACCACCCTGCTTCCTTTTTACGTTTTTTTAACAAGATGAAAATGATGTTTCACATCACAGAGTGAGAGTCAGTTCGGCAGCGAATAAACTCCAAAACAAAGCCGCTCTAATGGGCGGGTAAGAGGACAAAAACAGCGCACGACAGAAAGTTTCCGTTAGACATCTGACCGCGGCGATCAAAACAGAAAATGACACGTCGTCTGTTTTCACGGAACAAGTCATTTCTGATAATTACTGTTATTTGCAATATTTCAAACACACCAATTACGCTTGTCTAGAGCATTTTAATGTATTTCGCCACTCAAAAGGGTGGGGGAGGGTGTGTGTGTGACTGTGTGGGAAGGGAGAGGGAGGGAAGCAAAATATGTGTTTGTGACAGAAAGAACGAATAATGTGCAGGCATTTAAAAACTTCCATTGATAATGGTCTAAACATTTGACAGCTTCTCGTGTACAGCTATGCATCATTAACTGTTAGTAAACGAATGTATATGATACATTCATTTCACACATTTTCTTTGAATAAACATTTTTCTCATCCAAGATTACTTGCACGCGATCGTTCTCCGAGAAGGAAAAGTCGAGCGTGTCAGTGGAATGTCCACATAACAGGACCGCAAAGTAGAAAAAAATCGCTCCTTAATACGCTAGTTTCCTAAGCACACTTCATATAGACTTTGCTCCTTTATTCTTGGACACAGACACTGTCTCATTTCTCTGAATAGTGCTGCCTTCACTCTAAAACGCACTCTGACCGAGTCCACTGCGAGCCCGTTTCTCTTGCAAAACTTTTGAACAGGAAACTAAAACGCTAAAAAGAGGGTTTAAATTTCTTATTGACCATCAAAGACATTTCATTAAAAACAACATAATCCATAAGCCAGTGGAAGAAGCTGAAATGTTTTCTGCTTCTGTGAGAGCGTAAACTGTCAACGACCCTGTCTGACCATCAGCGCGTGAAAGAAAAACGCGTGAGTTGGAGGACCGGCAGCACAAAAAACACCAGCGCGCGCATTCCATGTTATGACCCGGTTAGATTCATCAGTCACCCTGCTGCTCTCGCGCACAGTACTCGTCTCCTCGCTCTAACCAGCGCTTTTAGTAATGTTTCAGAAAAAAAATCTAGTTGTTGGCAAAAGTTGGTGAATCCTTTTGGCTACCTGTATTCCTGCACGAATAGGACCTGAATATGACCCCATCATCATGTAAGATACAACAAAGAAAACAACAGGGAGATTTTACAACACCACACACCATACTATGTCTTTACTGAAGTAATGGTTTAAATAGCTGAGGTCTTGGGAGAAGTGTTTGAATCCTCATATGTAACAATTAGTGTTAATTCTGTTATTACCAAACCCATTAAACTCCTGTAGATGTCGATAGGAGCAACTTCCGGTTTCAGTGCATCTATAATTAGCCCTTGTTGACACTCACTGAACTGTCTTGTTGTTTGAGGTCTCAGAGACCCCAGTGTTGCATGTCTGAAAACAAATGACATCGGATTCAACATAAACCATTTTCCTCCAAATATTATTAAAACGATCTGTAAAGATATTTTAGCTCGATACACGGATTTTCACACCCCTTTAAAATACAAACTGAGCTTTCAAATTTCAGGAAAGTGAATAAATATGTAAATTATCATACAGATGTATTATTAGGGTCAGACATTTTCTGAAACTTGAGCATATATTTATATTTTATTTAATTAGTAAACTCATTTACAGATTAGCAAATGTGCATGTGTGTGTGTGTGTGTGTGTGTGTGTGTGTGTGTGTGTAAAAGATCTTCCTGCGAATTGTCAGTTTCAATTGCATGAGAATTATGTGTAAATGTTGGTTCATGTGATTTGTAAAGATGCATTGTTACCACCTTGATGGCAGGTATTTGTGCGTGTGTGTATTTGTGCATTTGTGTGTGTATGTGTGTGTGTGTATTTGTGCATTTGTGTGTGTGTGTGTGTGTATTTGTGCATTTGTGTGTGTGTATTTGTACATTTGTGTGTGTGTGTGTGTGTATTTGTACATTTGTGTGTGTATGTGTGTGTGTGTGTATTTGTACATTTGTGTGTGTGTGTATGTGTGTGTGTATGTGTGGATATGAGAAACAGAAAGAGAGAAGATGAGGGAGAAAGAAGTGGGTGGTTATTAAAAGGGCCATATAATGTTTTAACAGTGTGTACATGCATGTATGTGCATATGTGTGTGTAACTGAATCACCTTTACCCTGAATACCAGGGTAAAAGTGTTGGAGCCACTCTGTTGTTGATTTACTGCTGGGTTTCCTATTACTGCCATGATACATAAAGCTCTTTCTTTCTTTTCTAGTGATCTGCATCACATGCATGAGGATTCCACAGCATGCACGTGCGCTGATCTCGTGCACACTCTGAGTCTGTGTCGACACACTGTTTGTCTGTTCGCGCACTGATGGAGGCACAGGGCTTTGGAAATGCTCTTGTAACACTTTACAGAGTCTAATTATCTTTCTTAATGTTTCTTGTGAGCTTGGCTGAACTCTCTGCTGGGTCACGATATTATACAAACTTTATGATGTGACATGGCAGGTGAAGATCACAGGTGATTTGATTAGAACACCTGACTCCAATTATCCTAATTTCAACAGGCCATCATCCTACAGTTGGACATCTTTGATCAATGATAATTGTTAATAATTGTTTAAGATGTAACTATAATTTATCTATTTTTTATTTTGGAAATTAATAGTTAATCTTAATTTTAGTTATAATCCAAGGCATTTTCATTTGATTTCTCTGTTAATTAAGACTTTAGTAATTGTTATTAAATACGTTTCTGAAGATCAGATACATTTTAGACACTATTTATTAAAAAATTAAAAAATATTCACACTTTTTTAAGATTTTGATTTTACTTTTATATTTGTTGTGTCAAGCTATTCCATTCTTTTGTACAGGATGAGACGAGGTGTGAGCAGGAGATGAGACGGATGGGAGCAGTAGATGAGAAAGATGTGGAGGGAGACCTGGGTGAGCATGAGCTGCCTCAACCTGTGCAGGTAAGTGTGGGGTGAGGCCTTCTTTGCTCGGAGCAAAATGTGCTGATGAGGTGTAAAAACCATCGCTTTGAAAAGATCATGAAAAGATTATCACACACAGAGTCAATAACCAAACAATAGCTTTTGTTGTTACTTCCAATGGCACTTATATATATTGGGACTGGTACAGTGACGTTCAAGCCAGTTGAACTTGTGTTATCTACCATAAAAGCTGGGCAATAGTGAAAGGTCCTCGGTATCCCTTTAAACAGCCAGCTGGAGTCAGCTTTACCACGGTGTTGTTTGGGGATCTGTCCTGCTGCTTCCCCATAAAGATCTTATGCACAGGGCACAGATCAGTGGTCAGGAGGCACCACGCACGGCGTATAAAAATCCCACAACCCTGGCTTTTATCTGGCCCTGGACAAATCCCTGTGAAGTCAAATCCCTGTGTGAGCGTCACACCGTAATGTAATCGCCGGACGTCGCAGCAAATCCGGCACGCTCCAGAACATTCCGGAACGGGCCGCTGAGGCAGCTTTAGGAACGCGACATTAACACGAGCTGTAAACACACCGTGACTCCCCCACGGCAGGCTTGCCCTCCATGCCAGATGGGCCAACTTTTAAAGAATATGAAATATTAATCTGGAAATGGCTGACAGAGGCACAAAGTGACAATAATAATGAACAGAAAAAAGCTGCTTTCTAGATGGTTTAAGATTTTGGGTTTCTACAATAGCACTATGATAGAAAATCTATCGGAGAACAAAAGCCTGAACTTGTTATAACTTGTGTTATTGTTTCATTTGTACAGAAACCACAAGCCTGTGCAGTTTTAACGGTTATGACAGTCGTTTTATAATGAGGCCAAAGTTGTTGGTTGCTGTGAATAAATGAGGAATGTGAAGCAGCGAGAAAAAAGAGGCGTCAGTGGCAGCAGACAGGAGCGCTGGCAGCCGGCAGCGTCTCGGCCCCGGGGGCCTCGGCCCCGGTGCCAGCGTGCAGGCGAAGAGGCACTGGGACAGTTCAGGCCTGAGAGCGAACAGATCAGTCAGGTTCAGTGTATCACGACACACTGAAGAGGGAAAGACAGGCGGCAGAGGAATGAGACAGGAAGAATTCTGTCCGTCTCTCTTCCTCCCTCTGCCGCTTTCTCTCCCTCCGTCTCTTTCTCTCATTCCCTCTCCCCCTTTTTCTCTATCTTGGTTTTGCTCTCTCTCTCTCTCATTCAGTCTTTCTCTCCATCACCTTTCTCTCGCTCTTATTTTCTCTCTCTTTCTCTTTCTCTCTCATTTTTCTCTCTCTCTCTTTCTTTCTCTCTCTCTCTCTCATTCTCTCGCTCTCTCCCTCTCTCTGAATGGCTCAGCGAGAGGTGTCTCTTGGCTGGACGGTAGTGTAAACACTGTCCAGGAGGCAGGCAGTGCCAGTGGCTGTCCCGGGCACTCTTACCTGTCCTGTGACTGACACGAGCCGTAAATCCAGCAGAGGTGTGAGTGCTGATGATCTCCAGCTTGACGCCCTGCCTGACTCTCCATCCGGATGCCAAATCCAGGAGCGACCATACATGCACCTTACCCATCAGCGCTGAGGATTCCAGTGAAGCCATTAGCAGGCTTCTCCTGCCGGAGGCGTTTTTGAAATCCCAGGCCTGTTTATTGTGATCAGTGGCCGGCTGGCCTGCTCCAGGCTGTGTTATCATGCAGCGATGCTCCTGTAAGCTCTTAGGGGTTTATTTATTTGTGTTTGGACTCCGTTTACAGCTTGCGGGTGACCCCGCCCAGTTTTCACAAGTGCTCCCGACAGCAGGCCTGCTTAACAGCACCATTCGCAATTAACATACTATTAGCATAATATTAGCATGTGTGGATATGGGTGTTAATGGGCACAGAAAAATGCTTCAGAAATCAACTGGGTAATAACATACAAATCAGGGCCTGGTGAGCAGGAGCAGGCCAGCCTCTCAGCAGCCTGCTCTCCGCATAACAATACAAATATGCAAATGAGTAGGGATGGACAGCTTTCGTTTGACTCCTGAGAATCATCACTGCTAAAAAACACTGGTGAAGCATGAGGAGCCACGACACAGCCTGAAACACTCTGAACCGAGACACTCGCGTACCCAACAGGAACGGAGTAACCGAGACGCTCGCGTACCCAACAGGAACGGAGTAACCGAGACGCTCGCGTACCCAACAGGAACGGAGTAACCGAGACGCTCGCATACCCAACAGGAGCGGAGTAACCGAGACGCTCGCTTACCCAACAGGAGCGGAGTAACCGAGACGCTCGCGTACCCAAAAGGAACGGAGTAACCGAGACGCTCGCGTACCCAACAGGAACAGAGTAACCGAGACGCTCGCTTACCCAACAGGAGCGGAGTAACCGATACGCTCGCTCACCCAAAAGGAACGGAGTAACCGATACGCTCGCTTACCCAACAGGAACGGAGTAACCGAGACGCTCGCGTACCCAACAGGAGCGGAGTAACCGATACGCTCGCTCACCCAACAGGAACGGAGTAACTGATACGCTCACTTACCCAACAGGAACGGAGTAACCGAGACGCACGCGTACCCAACAGGAACGGAGTAACCGAGACACTCGCGTACCCAAAAGGACGGAGTAACCGAGACGCTCGCTTAACCAACAGGAATGGAGTAACAGGGATGTCTGAGCAGTGACAGAGTACTTACTGTAGTCCAGCTATAACTCCTGCATGCTGAACCCACGTGCTCACATGACATCTCCTTCGGGGGAGGAGGTGCATGTGAGGGACAGTTGACAGGGGATGGTGATGTACTGTGTTACCTGCTTCTGACAACTTACTGAGGGAGTAGTTTGAGTGTTTGTTTACTTGCATTTGAGTGCTGGCAGCATGGTTGTGGTTGTATTCTGAGTTATTACTTATTTGAGTTATCTGAGTGCTCAGTGGAGAGTGTTTGGGTGGTAAGTTCTTGTGTCTAGCACGAAAGGAGCTGGTTTGGTAAGTGTGCATGTGAACAGATGAGTTCACATTCAGATGTGTGTGTGCACGCGTGTGTGTGTGTGGCCTTGGTTGTGTAGAGGGGAATGCTAAATGTATGTGTGTGTGCTGAGTGCTCTCTCTAATCCCTCCTCTTCATGAATACATTAAAGGAGCGTCTTAAACTCAGCTTGGTTTGGCAGCTCAGCTGCACATCACATCCTATTACCTTCTCTAAATCATTAATGTGACATTGCTTTCACTCGATTTCCAAACACCCACAGTACAAATCTGCACATTGCACTCAGCTGTCGCAGCAGACCTATGGAACACACACTTTCTCTCTCTCTCTCTCTCTCTCTCTCTCTCTCTCTCTCTCTCTCTCACACACACACACACACACACACACAGTAATTGTAATGCGTAAGCACACAAACTGATGTCAAAAATATACAAGCAGAATTATGCAATACTTTAAATTTCAAACGTTTAAAATGTAGAAACATTTTCCTCTTCTTTTCCTTCTTTCCCTTCTTCCATACGCACACATACACACGCACACACACACACGCATGCACATGCATGTACGTGCATACACACACACACACACACACACACACACGCATGCACGTGCACACACGCGCACACATACACACACACACACACAGCACTTGAGCCCTTGGTAACAAATCAAACATTGACGGTGTGCCCAGTGTTCCTAGGGCGCCCTGACTTCAGTACACCATCATCCCAGTGTCTCCCCTCCTCCTTCACTCTCACCCACCCACACACACACACACACACACGCACACACACAAACACACACACACACACAAACACACACACACACACAAACACACACACAAAGGGCTCGCATTGCAAAATTCACTTTGTCATTTATATGCACTGAATATAATATTGACATCATGTTATATTTAGTAAACGTTTCAGCTTGGTTTGCTAAACTTTTGAATGTGAGATGTTAAGTATTGCAAAGAAAAGTTCATAAAGTTTTGTTCTATTGACTGATGTTTTTGGATGCTTCGTGCTTTCCAGCCATGATTTTGAATGAGAAGAACCGCCCACAGATCAAGCAGGATTATTTCAGCATGTCTCTACATTTAATTAAACTCTGCAAATGCCTTCAATTATAATACGTGTTTCTTGTGCAGTTCTAGTCACTGAGCCATTGTAACTGCCCCGGTTTGCATAATAAAATCGGAATATTTATTCTGCAATTCAAGTCTTTGTATCGCTGCCTCAAAGTGAAGTCCATAATACATTGAAGCTTCTGAATGAACACAAAAGAACACTTTTTTCCCCCAGAATGCCAAAGAGACCTTTACTACTTTCAATATCTGGAGATATTAAGGAGACCTCCTCAGGGAATAACTGCTCACAGTGTTGGGAATGGCCAGTTGGGAATGCCAAATGGTAAACTGGTCAGAATTCTCCACTAGTGGTTGTTTCTACAGAGTGTGATTAAGATGGGCATGGTGTTCCCATATGTGTGTATTCTCCACATTTGTGTCAGATCAGGAATATTTCCTACAATGGCTGGAATCAGACCTGAACGTCGTCTTCCTTTGGACACCATCTCCCGCACAGGATTGTGGGTAGCTCTAGTGTGGGAATTTAGTGGTGTTCTTGAAACTGGGATCCTTGTCTATGAAGAGTCATATATACATCTTTGAAAATGTTACATATATGTCCAAATTCTGAATCAAATTCTAATTCCCATTTACTATCGCTAATTCTAAATTAGTTTAGCACAGTGTGTTTTTGTTATTGTCCTAAACGATATAAAGCATGGTGACTTCAATCCTGTTGTGTTCAGACCCTCCCTCTAAAATGTACCTATGAAGTTACATACTTGCCCTGTCAGCGTATTTGTCATTTTTCGGTGCAAAATATTGAAGGATTTGGAATGCGGTTCGGCGGTTTGTCGGAACGTATCCGTGGAGACCATGACGTGGGATGGGCCTCCTGGATTTGGTTCCTCTGTCTCATGAGTAGATGTGGAGATGAATGAAGACCCATCAGCGTAGGTTCTGAACACACTGCTGTTTTTATTAGAGCCTCGGTCGGCAATAATACTGAAAACGTCAACTCAGAACAGATGGTGGAAACCCATAACGTGGGCTTTTTCTTTTTCTCAATAAGAGTACATTAACTCCTGCTTTTTAATGTGGCATGGATAACATCAATAAAAGAAGAGAAACGAAATATACAACTTATATTACACTGTATTATGAACAAAATATAAATCTATAACTCTATGTTATATTTACATAATTATCTTTCTCGATTTCCGTGATGGTAAGATAAGTTTTTAAGTATGTTTTTTTAAACCACGTTTGCTTTGAGCTCCACACACGACATTGATTGTCTTATCTATTATTATTAATAATCAAAATCGTCCTCGTCACCTTGTTGTGCAGTGTCTGTGATTGACAGCATGAGACTGTGTGTGGGAAGCAGGTAGGCCTTCCTTCCCTTGTCTTCAGCGATGATTGTGAGTGTGTCCCTGTTATCAAACAGCCGACTTAAAAGGTCCCCCAGTGGCACTACAGTGTGACTGTTATGACTGCCATCATCTGGGGCCACTGCAGAGCAAGAGAAGGGGGTGGGTGGGGGACCTGAGGGAGGAAACATGGGACGGGGGGGGACTGGGGGGAGAGAGACCCAGCTGCAGACTGAGAAAAATTCTGCCATGGTGTGGAGCTCAAACAAAGCCATCACCTTCAGATCTGGAGTCCCACAGAGATTAAACATCTAATATGGCTGCCTGGTGGAACATTACTGGAGCGGATGGAACCACAAATCCCAATAGCCCCTCTGGGTAGATCCAACTTTCTGCGTTCATACAGTTCCATGTATGTAAAAGGTATGTTGTTTACACTTCTGTTTTACAAACACTCGTAGGCCTACAAATGCTTCCGCTGTGTCCAATGATATTCCACCAATTCTCAAGAGGACTACAAATCCCAGTAAACATCAGCCAAGATTCTTTTTTGTTCAGTGACAGTGGGGTATAATAATATAATAATAAAACTGTTAAATTTATCCTCGAAATAAGAAATAAGGAGATAGAAAACTTCACATTATTACATAAACCATTACAAATGACAAAATAATAATAATAATAATAATAATAATAATAATAATAATAATAATAATAATGTTCTTCTTATGTTTTTTTCTCTGACTGTCCAGAGTCCTAGTGCTTTAAGAAATGAGTTTGGGAGTTCAGGAACGATGCACAGAAGAGAAAAAACAACAGAGACGAGAGCCTGTTGTCCTTCGTCAGCAGGTGAATGTGATCACTTCTCAGAGATGTACCAGCGTTTGGCCAGAGTGAATACGACCAAATAACCCAACCAATCAAACGAGAACAAATCAAAGCAGAAATAAAACACAGAGTAATTAGACTTACATACCTACCAGCTAAATATAATGCTTTATAGAGCACAGTTTCTCATAATGTCATAATTAAAAAAAGAAAATCAAAAGGAGAGAAAAAAATAAATTATACTGTACATTACTTACTAAACTTAGGAAAAATGCTGACCATCCTTATAATTATTGTTAATAATATTATTACACTAGAGGCAGTTTGAATAAAAATAAAATATTCAAATACGAACAAAAACATTAACATGCAGAGTCCTAAACTGCTCCTCCTTTAACAACTTTGACAGCAGAATGATGTCGTCATGGAGACTAAATGCAGGTGTGGGGGGCAGCAGTGGGCAAAGCAAAACAAAACAAACAAAACAACAACTACAAAAGAAAGAAATGCTGTGTGTTCCAGATGGGGTTTGGAAGAGAGCCCACCCTGAGCAGAGGCTCTGGGTCTGCCCCGCACTGCAGCGGGTGAGGGCCACGTCTGTGGGCCGATCCTCGGCCTGGGATCAGCCCCGTGTCCGTCTGGGTGTGGTGCGAGATGAGAGAAGCCTCGATCTGTCCAGGTGATGGTTCCAGCAGAACCCAGGCGGGGAGTGGAGCAGCATGCACTCCCTACACCCGCCTACAAACACAGCGTTCGGGGCATGGGAATGGCTGGCTGGCTGTCAGTCAGACTGCTGCCGTGCCAACAGCGGCCACACAAGTGGGAGGTGAGGGATGGCGCTTTACTACATGCTCTGCGGAGAAAGCAGAAGGACTGAGGGACGGGAACAAAGAGAAAGAAGGAGAACGAAGGGAGAAGGTGTGGTGGAGGATGATGGAGAGCAGTGATATTGTGTAGAGGCCCTCGCTCTCACACACACTCACACACACCGATGTTGCTCAGTGTTCTGGAGGTTCCCTCAGCAGAGCGAGCTGTGTGAACGAGGGGGGAGGGTCTTAGAGCTCGTCTGCTCTCTCTGCCGTGCTGGCTGTCCAGGTCTCCCCAGGGAGCCCTTCCCTCTCTCTGTTGCTCTTGGAAAAGAGCACAGTGCTCTGTGTTCTCACTAATGGCAAAAACAGTCTGCTTCAGTGCAACTGGAGGAGCAGAGGCGAAGGGGTGGGGCTGGCGGTTGGGGGGCGGGGCTGGTGGTTTGGGGGGCGTGGTTGGGCCATGTATGGGCTGGACACAGCAGTCTAGAGCTTCAGTTTGAAGAAGTGTTTTGTCTGCACAACCTCCACTCCTGCAAACAGAGACTATTCAGGGACATGAAAGCAAGGATCCAGCACTGCATCTGTCTGCACATAATAAAACTTACAAATCAATCCAAAGGCAAACACACACTCAGAATGTACAGTTACAACAACAAAAACATGAACTATGACCACCCTTATATTTAAAAAAAACAAAGAAATTTAATTCTCTGTCTTCCACACACATACACACACACACACACACACACACACACACACAGAACAGTTCTTTAGCCATCTTTTTATGATGGCCATTGTCGTGTCAGTGGATACTGAAACAAAGTTATTTCCTTGTCAGCGGTTCAGGAGGAGAGAGAGGACATGCAGAAAGACACGCATGAAGCAGCTGGACAGTGCTGGCTGTACCATCTCTGTCCTCCGTCCTTCAGTCCCCCTCGTCCACAGAAACGTGTGTATGTGTGCGTGTGTGGGCGCATGTGTGTGAGTGTGTTTGAGACACAGGGTTCAGTAAAGAGAACAGTGAAGAGGAGCAAACCCCCCCCCACCCCCGAAAAAAGTCTCTTTACTGCCGTCAGGTGCTTTACGTCAAAACAGCAAAATAAACGTTTTTTTTTTCTATATTAAAACTGTAGCACAAAACCAAAAACACATTCACAAGCCACTTGTTGGCACCGTGTACCTGAGTGAGAATATTCTAGAACCCCAAAGAACAAAAACAAAAACGAAAAAACAAACCCCCAAAAACGCATTTTTAAAAGTGTCTTTTTATAGACAAGCATGTCCACCACTGGTGTCTCTGATAGGCTGAGATACAACACTCTGACAGGCTGACTAACAGCTCCTTGTTCAGAATAAGTTCTGCCTTGACAACAAGCTGGTTGCAAAGGTTGTTTTTTTTTCCTGTCTTCCTGTAGCTTACTCAAGATGTGACGTGAATCTGCCACGATATGTTTATTCAGCAGAGGTTGTGGCATCTCACTTCTCTTCCAAGACCCTCCTTTAGTGTAACAGTCATTTTGATTGACAGGTCCTGTGCTTTGCTGCTGGTATTGGGGCTCCTGTGGGAGGGGCTTGGCTCTGCTAGAGCCCTGATTGGGTGCCATGTAGAGTAAGGGTGAGGGGCCAGATGATTGGTGGAATGGCTGTGATTGGCGCTTTTTCATTTATTGGGCAATGTGGTTTTCGCTGTCACTGCCAAATTCTCCATCCTCTTCCTCATAGTCAAAGTCGTCATAGCCGTCGCCATTGCTCTCGTCCATCCGGAGCTCCTCCTCCTTGATGCGAGGCTCCTCCCCCTTGCTGATGCTGAGGTAAGAGGGCGGGGCGATGGGTGGGGCTGGCTCAGGGCTGCTGGACATGCTGGAGTGCTCAGAAGGCATCTGGGGTGACGGCATGCCAGCCATGGAGAGAGTTCCTGGATACACCACGCCCCCTGACGACAGAGGCAACTGAGCCTGCTGCCTGTACACACACACACACACACACACACACACACACACATACTTCTCTCTTCCTCTGTCTCCCTCTTCGATTTCCCTATCA
>JAOYMR010000003.1:16921934-16932135 GCA_025802075.1 Tenebrosternarchus preto | reverse complement strand
CACACACACACACACACACACACACACACACACACACACACACACACACACACACACACACACACAAACACACACGCATATGCACCACCCCTTTACTTAACCCTTAGCCCTGAACCAGTTTTACCCAGGATTTTGCTGATGTTGGAGTTGTGCATGTCAGGGAAAGCCTGCAGGATCTTCCTCCTCTCGTCCTTTGCCCAAACCATGAAGGCGTTCATGGGCCGTTTGATATGAGGCTCACTGCTGCCACGCCCCCGCGCTTCACGGAACATCCTGGAGTCTGACACACTGGGGCTGCCTGTGGGGGCGGGGCACAAGGCAAGGCAGGGGCGGGGTCTCACCCACTCGTACATACACGCAGGAAATGCTCTAATTCTGCAGTAAACACAAGGGATGTTTCCTACCGTCGGAGTCTCCGCTTAAGCCAAAGTCCATCATGGTGTGATTGAATTTGCTCTCCTCTGACTTCAGATGCTGACTCAAGCTTTCCAGTGAGGCCTTCTCCTTGACACACACATACACACATGAACACACATGCACACATGTACACACACACACACACACACACACACACACACACACACACACGCAATCAAGTCAGCCACTCTAGCAAAGCAATTAACTAAATATGGCACTCTTGTCCGTTCAGTGTTTTAAAGCTTTTCTGAGTAATTTCATGAAAATGAAAATACATTTTTAAAGTCCTATTCCTGAGACCTTTCCAGTGATCATCAGGTGACAGACAGCTGTGTGTTGCTGTTTACAGGTGCATGATGGGAGTAGCGTGCATGTCTGTACTCTCCCTCTCTCTCTCCGTCTCTCCCTCTCTCTCTCTGTCTCTCTCTTTCTGTCTCTCTCTCTCTGTCTCTCTCTCTTTCTGTCTCTCTCTCTCTCTGTCTCTCTCTGTCTGTCATGTTGGCCTCCAAGGTTGATGCATTAGAGAGAAGTGCTCCAGGGATGGGAGACAGTTGGACTGCATGGCCTCCTGGGTATTTATTACACCCAATAAAAGGCAGATTAACTCTGCATCTACACGCCTAATGTAGCTGGGGCACGCATTCGGATGCGACATCACCGCCTCTCACTAAACACACACACACACGAACACACATCCACATGCACACACACGACCCTCCCGAAGCTACATCTGGGGCTTAATTAGTCGATTAGACTCCATCCTAAACGCATGCCATCTTTAAAAACACACACCCGGAGAGGGTACTGCCATTAGAGAGTGACCCAGGCATGCCGCACTGCTGTAATGAAACACATTACACCATTTCACAGTCATACAGATTTAATTATTCATTCTGGGTTACTGACTGGGCTTTAAACGAATGCACAATGTAGAGACGATTTTTCCCTGGAGATGGGGAGAGGGAGGTAGAGAGAGAGAGAGACAGAGAGAGAATCACACAGAGAGAGACACACAGAGAGACAGAGAGAGACACAGAGAGAGAGAGAGAGCAACAACAGGTGTTAGGAAATGGTACTCTGATGCTTGAGCTGATTGAAACCTGGATGCATCACTACCTCGTCCATGACACCATTCAGCCCAACAAACTGCACTTACTTCAGCTCTGCAAAAGCACTAACAAGGACGAGCTTGTCACTCGCAATTCACCACGTAGAACAAGTTTATTAAAGATGAAAAGGGCTCTTTCTCTGTCTCTCTCCCCATCTGCCTGACTCTCTCTGTTGCTCTCTCTCTGTCTGCCTGTCTCTCTGACTGTCTCTCTCTGGCTGTAGTGTGGAACTGGGGTGAGAATGTTGATGTTAGCTCACAGCTGTGGCTGTAATTCCTTAGTTAGAATGATACAGGTAGAGCTGCACCCCGGGAACTGCACACTACACACTACATAGTACACACTGCACACTGTATACTGGAGCTACACACTACACACTGTATACTGGAGCTACACACTACACACTGTATACTGGAGCTACACACTACACACTGTATACTGTGTTCCCAGGTGTAGCAGGAGAGTTTTTCTAGTGATCCTGGTTATTCTCTCTCTTTAGGGACAGACGTAGAGTCTCTTCATGAGCGACACACGTTCAAACGTTGGTGACCTGTAAGTGGGTTTTACTGGTGTGGAGAACTAGCCACAATCACACAGCCAAAGTGGTATGCTTAATTCCCTTGTTTATGAACACACACTGCTTGTTCAAGCACATGCTCGCACACACACACACACACACACACACACACACACACACACACACACACACACACACACACTCACTGTGTATGAGTGTGTGTCAACATATCGCCTGTTTTCTGAACTGTACAGTGCTGGCACGTGTCTGTCTTCAGTGTGGACCAGCTAACAAACATGCCTAATTTAGTGATAAAGGGTAATGGTGGTGGTGGTGGTGGTGAAGGGGGGGGGTGTGGAGGTGGTAGTGGTGAAGGGTCAGTGGAGGTGGGCACCAGTCGCTTAGCATTGGCGCGGTGCTCAGTGATGTTAATGTGCCCTGAGCAGCCTGCCTCACAGACAGCAAGCTTTTCCATCTCCCAGACCGTTCGCTCCACCCTCGCCCAGACTACTCCACCGTCATTCAGACCGTTCCACCCTAGATTCACGTCTCTGGCTCACTCTGCTGTTTACCTGCTTTCTTCTTCTGCTACTTTTCATTGCAGCAGCTCTAGATGTGCTAGCAGGCAGAACTAATCAATAAAGGAAAAATGCACGTTGGACTCATTTTTGGTTTTGTTTTTCTTTCTCAACGGAGAGCGGCTTTTCTTGTGTCTGCTGGGCACGTGCGAAGTTCTACTGGCCCCGCTGGGGCTTCTGGTAATCAAACCCTGCAGTGGCAGGCAGCCAGGGGCGTGCTCCTCCACGCAGCGCCTTTGGGGCTTTTGAGGATTTATTTATTTATTTTTCTGGAAGTTGGGGTGTAGTTTCGAGCTGACAGTCCTGCACTGTGGTGGGTGTCTGGTAGAGGCTGTGATTGAGTGAGCGACAGAGTGTCTGTGGTGAAGGGGCCTCCAACCTTCTCACTGCGGCCGTTGTTGAGGGTCAGGCTGTTGGCTGCTGCCACCTTGGCGTCCAGGACCAGCTGCTCCCGTTTCAGCTGATCCTTGATGTGTCGCACATCCTGGAAGGCCTTGGCGACCGAGTCGTGGTCACTCAGGTAACCTGCCGAAGTGATGGAGGACAGCAGGTCTAGGGAGGAGTAACAGTGGACAGAGAGAGATATTAATATGTGAATGTGTGTTTGTGTGTGTGTGTGTGTGTGAGTGAGTGTCTGCTGTTCAGGAACAATCAGAGCTCCTAGAGTTTGCATTCACCATCTTTCACCATCATTCACCATCTTTCACCATCATTCACCATCTTTCACCATCATTCACCATCATTCACCATCATTCACCATCTTTCACCATCATTCACCATCATTCACCATCATTCACCATCATTCACCATCTTTCACCATCATTCACCATCATTCACCATCATTCACCATCTTTCACCATCATTCACCATCATTCACCATCATTCTCATTCTTGGTTCTTAAGCTGCATAAACTGTAAGTGGCACATGTGATGTAGGATCCGTATCTCCAGGCATCGTTTAAAATGTGGGTGTCTGGCTGGTATTTCTGAAAAAGCACTTAAGTAATAATGACGAGAAAGTGATTTGTTTGATTTCTCCAATTACACATGCAGTATGCATAAGTAAAGCACAGGTGTTAATTCTGTTTGCATCTACAGCAGGAATCTGCCAAAACCACAAGATAAACAGATGCATGTTTAAATGAAAAAACAGTGTATGAATGATTTCCACCCAGATTCACTGGGCTTAAGTTTAATAAAATATTCTCTGTGTTTGTATGTGCGTGCGTGCGTGTGTGTATGTGTGTGTGTGTGTGTGTGTGTGTGTGTTTGTGTATGTGTATGTGCGTGTGTGTGTATGTGTTTGTGTATGTGTATGTGCGTGTGTGCCTGCGTACAGGGTTTTTAGATGTAATAGAGAGATGCCAGGTGAGGCCACCCAGCACTAACACACTGCGAAACCTCTGAGCTGCGAACATTAGCATACCGTGGGCTGTGGACAGAACACATTAGCACACACACTGACCATCACACTCTCTATCAAAGCCAGCCGAGCATGCTGTTTCAAACAACAGAGAGACACAAAGGAGTGAGGGAACCAAAATGAGTAAGAAAGAAAGAAAGAAAGAAAAACAAAAGAAATTAAATAGAAGAAGGAACAGAGGAAAACAGCGACAAGACTAAAAACTCCAAAGAGGGAAAATTACAAATACAGATGATTGAGTCCAAAATTTCTTTAGCAATAACATTCTCCAGGAACAACTGCCCTCTTAAAGCAGGTGTGTTAAAATAAATACAACCAAAACAAAATGAAAAATAAAAACTGGCTGAGGATCAGCAGTAAAATTGGGGCCTGTGAGCAGGTGAATGTGCTCAGACGTAATGTAATCACAGGTGAAAGGTGAATGTGAAACCTCCTCATTTACAGCCATAAACATCACAGGCTCCACGCAGCCACGTCACGCATGGGCCAGGAACGGAGCGCTTGAACAGGCGCCACGTATCCCTCCGCCACTCCTCACAGATGTAGCCCCTCACGCTCGGGGAGGCCGTTGAACGAGACCCCCACTCCCCCCTTCTTAGTTTGGTACTTCTCAAGAAAAAAAGGATTGAGAAGGTAGAGATGTGTGTGGCGTCTGCGTAAGGGTGAGCTCAAGGGGATTCGTTGAAGAGGAAAAGAAAAAACAGATTTAATCCTTATTAAGGATGAAAGATCGCTAATTTGCCCATCGCAGAACATCTGTCCCAGTGCAGTTCAAACATGCTCCTCATGCCTTCTGCAGTGCTTATTTATATTATTTTCAGCACTTTAGCAAACCAGGCACACGTGCGTCTGCCGGATTCCGAGACCTGGACTTCTCACCCTCTTCTCACTCTCTTCTCACTCTCTCGCTCTGACACAGACCTGTGTCAGATTACTGCTCTTATTCTGGATTGATACCCCTTGTAATGCACTGCTAGCTGGGGTCTACGCTCCCACTTCATACGAGGAGAGAAAGCTTCGGAAACATCTCGGATGGAGAAACTTCTGGAGGAGATGGAAGAGAAACACACGGCCTACTGACCACGAGCCCGAGTGAGAGGAGGGGACTAGACCTGACCCATATATCTAGGAGACAGGAAAAAGTCCAGCGACCTGAGAAAAATCTCAGAGTCCTGACTCACTGTTGAACTGAGTGAACTCACATCTCGTGATGGCAGACCAGAGTCTATGTATGTTGCCCCCTAACCCGTCTGCCAGAGCACGCGGAAGAGAGCGAGGGTTAGCAGGCTGTGGTATGCTGACCAACACCACCACAAACAGCCAGAAACACTGGGGACTCCCAGAGGGGAGCTGGAGAGGGGTAGAGGACACTATGTGTTGGAGATGGAGACGGTGGAGAACAGCAGGTGTTGGAGGTGGAGGACAGCAATGTCCCCAACGTGCACCACAGACAGAAACATGTCTGTGCAGAGCACAGGTGGGTCCATACAGAGAGAGACACCAAAAACTTTACGTTCTAATCCATTTTTCACAACAAAAAACATGTGGGCCACACATCCACTAATCTGCTATTAAATTCTGGGATTTGTTGAAAAACATGGTGATTACAGGGAATGGAGTCTGAAACTGAACTGAGGGCACCATTGTGGCGTTAATGCATGTTGTTTGTGCTGTGTGTGGTAGCTGAGTTCTACAGAGGCTTGTCTAATCTCAGCGCCTGAACACGGCACCTGACATGAAAGCTCTGTGTGTATCTCTGTTCAGTTCTCTAAATACAACAGAAGAAATGTTCGCTCCCATATCTCTCTCTCTCTCTCTCTCTCTCTCTCTCTCTCTCTCTGTCTTTCCTTTTTTTCTCTCTCTCTCTGTCTCTCTTTCCCTTTCAGCTTCTCACAGCTATCAGACAATGTTCCTCTTTCCTCTCATTTATACTCTAATACATACTTGACAATATTGGCCTTCTGGCCAAATTAAACCCCATGGAGCTAAAAATCTAACATCACTTACAACGTTTCACTTACAGCCTGTGTGTAGAGGACAAGCAACATTCTCTGTGAACACAAAAGGCTGTCGCTGGTTGGGGAGTGCATGTTCGATTGAAGGAAACTGTTCATAACATGCACATAGGAGGGTTATAACGGCGTCACGGTGTGGTTACCTATGGAGCTGACTCGTGGTGGAGGTCCTCCCATGCTGGAGGGGGCGCTGTGCTTCAGGGAGCCGGAGCCCAGCTTCACGGTGGGGACCTGTGGGGAAGCGGGGGATGTGGGTGACTTGCTCTCGGATGTCTTAGGCTTGGATGAGAGATTCAGGGGCTGAGCGCCCTCCTCCTGCAAAGGCAAAACAGCAACACGTTTGGCCTGGCGGGAGCCAATCACGACGCCCAGCTGGAGTCAAACCAACCAACCACAGGCCGAAGGGAAATGAGACAGGGTGCAGTGGTCACATGCAGCCACAGTGCTGGAAAAGCTTGGAGAAGAGGGGGGCGGGGCAATTTCAGAGGGAGGGGGGGCGGAGGCTATCGCCACCCAACGTTGGATTTGAACCATACACTGCTGAAGTAGCCATGCAGAGTTCATGCTATTTTAATGACTTTCAAAAGAACTGGGACATGCATGTATGCTTACATAAACACACACACACACACACACACACACACACACATATGGGTGCATACACGCGCACACACACACACCACCGCTGTTCCTCTTAAGAGAAAACTCAAGCACCATCTGTGTATTCACTCAAAATCCTTCAAAACAACAAATAACCAAGAAATATGAAATTCATGGTAACAGTTTGTTGTGAGCACACAATGTTGTGGAGAATGCTGCCCAGATGTTAATCAGAGGAACTGCGTTCGGACTCCTGGCACTAAATGGCGACCCGGTCCACAGGACCCGGTCCACAGAACCTGTGGAGAAGGATGCAGTTGTTCAAGCGCACTGCCAAGTACAAACAGCAGGGGGCTGCGGGATCACGTTAATCACTGCCCCTGCTGCTTCCATAATCACATCAGAGGAGGCACCCAGCTGACTAGCAGGACCAATTACATCATGGAGTGGCAGATGTGGCTCCGCCCCCTCCTGTTCATGACAACCTGATTAGGATGGAGGCTTGGCCTGGTTGTTGGGAGGGGAGGGGGTGAGATGGGGGTTAGGCTGCCATGAGCAGAGCCTTCTTAATCTTCCAGTGTTTAAATACCTGTCTAATCTCAGACTTGCCCAGTGGTGGGATTGGTCAGATGGAGTTCAGTGAGTATTAGGGCTGTCAGTCATGGTTAGACTGATGGAGAGTGGTGGGGTCAGGAGAGTGCCGTTTAATCTCACTCAGCCTGCGGCGCAAAACATCTGCTCTCACACCTGGGTTCGGCGTCATGGCAACGCCTTCTGTCCTCGGCGGTGCCCCTTGTAGCCAGCCGCTCACATACAACTACACCCATTCAGGCACCACCCATACAACTACACCCATTAAGGCACCACCAGTACAGCCACCACCAATGCAGGCACCACCTATACAGTTTAAGCTCCTGTTTAATCTTTCCCTTCCGTCGGCCGGTGGAGAACACAGACCTCCTCCACCATAAACTTTAATCTGCTCAAATAAGAACTGCATCGTTCTTATTTGAGCTATGCTGGATGGATGGAAAACTCAATGGATCTAGCTCATTGACCTCCATGTTACAGTGGAAATGTCTCCTTGGTGAGGCTAATCCTTGGGTGGGGGGCAGGTCTCAGGCCTCACACAGTCCACACCAGTCCAAACAATGTTCTCACACAGTCCACACAGTTCTTGCACCACACACAGTCCACACAACATACACGGTCCTTACAACACACATAGTCTACACATAGTCCTCACAACACGCACAGTCCTCACAACACAAGCAGTCCTCACAACACACAGCTGTCACACAGTCCTCACCACAGTCCTCATAGCACACAATTGTCACACAGTCCTCACATCACACAGTCCTCACCAGAGTCCTCACAGCACACAGTTGTCACACAGTCCTCACAACACACGCAGTCCTCACCACAGCTCTGCTGAGACAAACGAGACCCTGGTCAGAACGTCTATGAACACAGATCTAACAGTGGGTTAGACAGCATGTAAAGTGCCTTCTAAAACCATAATTACTTAGTTAAGCACACTATAAGGATAAATAGTAGCTTGGTTTGTGCAAGCTAAAATAGGATAAGATGCACAGGTTTTGTAAGACAAGAATGTGTAGCAGAGGGCCAGTTAGGCAGTGATTTTAGCAGAGGGCTGGTAAGATAGGAAATGTAGCATAGGGTCAGTTATGCAGTTATATGTAGGAGAGGACCAGTTAGGTGATGATATGTAGCATAGGCCAGTTGGGCAGTGATGTGTAACAGAGGGCCTGTTAGGCGATGATATATAGCAGAGGGCTGGTAATACAATATGTTGCAGAGGGCCAGTTAGGTGATGATTTTAGCATAAGCCTGGTAAGACAATAATATGTTGCAGTGTGCTGGTAAGGCAATGATATGTAACAGAGGGCCTGTTAGGTGATGATATATAGTAAAGGGCTGGTAAAGCAATAACATGTAGCACAGGGCAGGTATGACAATGATATGTAACAGAGGGCCTGTTAGGTGATGAATTTAGCAGAAGGCTGGTAAGGCAATAATATGTAGCAGAGTGCAGGTATGTAGCAGCTAGATGTTTTCCCCTGCTGGAGATCTGACATGGGTAAGTGACATCATTTGCCCTGATTCTTATCCCCCAGCCTGACGTTTCAATTACTGAGACAAGTGTGTGTGCCTGGCTATTTGTCCTAATCGTGCTTGTCTCTAAGACTAGCCTGTCACACACACACCCACACACATCCGCATACACACACGAACATGCACACACACACACACACACACACACACACACACACACTAACACGCACGTATGCACACACACACCCTCATACACACACAAACATGCACACACACACACACACACACACACACACACACTAACACGCACGAACGCACACAAATACACACAAATACACACACACTCACACACACATGCATGGTCATGTGTGGCACATGCAGTAGGTCAGGAGTGCTGGTCACATTGTGGTCATAGCAGAGGGCATTATGGGACTTCATGAACCTGTTTATCTGGTAATATTGAAAGCGGTCAAATTGAAGCGGTGTAGATAAAAGTGTGTGTGTGTGTGTGTGTGTGTGTGTGTGTGCGTGTGTGGACACACCTGAGCTGAGGGCAACTACCCCCTACCCACCCCCGGGTAAAGCACTTAAGCTGTGTTTGCCCCAGTCCAAACAGCTGAAACACTGTCGACTGCTCCAAATAAAAGGAGTGAGAAACTAGGCAGTAGGAGAGAGGGAAAGTGAGAGAGAGAGAGAGAGAGAGAGAGAGAGAATTATAGACAGATTATAGAGAGAATGAGAGAAGAAGAGAGAGAAGAGAGAGGGAGAGAGAGAGAAGAGAGGACGAGCAAGAGAGCAGAGAGAGAGAGAGAGAATGAGAGAGTGAGAACAAGTGAGCAGAGAGCTCCCTGGGACGCAGTAGTCCTGAAATATGCATGTTGTCCTGCTGTTCCCTGAGGGTAACTACTGGACTACATCACAGTAAGAGAGAGAGAGCGAGAGAGAGAGCGAGAGAGAAGGTGGATGAAGAGACAAAGAGGAGGACAGACAGATATAGTCAAATTGAACATCAAAGAGAGATTCTAAAGGAATGAGGTCTCTCTGTCTGGTCTCTCTATCTGGATTTCCAGTATTTAGTGGCCTGTTCAATAGAGCACACAGCCTCCATATTCTTCATCTCCACCACCATCATCATCAAAATCATCACCATCATCATCACCCCTGTTTCTGCCTCTCCAGGCCCTGTCTCTCAGTGTCTCCACGAGCCTGTCATTCCATATAAATGCTAATGCAACAGGAAGAGCCCCGCGTGTGTGGAGCATTACCCCGCGTGTGTGGAGCATTACCCCGCAGCCCCTCACCACACCAGTGAGACGGTGGGAGCAGGAGAGTCACTATCTCAGGTCAGGGGCCAGTGGATGCCTTTCAACCACCATCCAGACACAGGTAAGAGAGAGAGAGAGAGAGAGAGAGAGAGAGAGAGAGAGAGAGAGAGAGAGAGAGAGAGAGAGAGAGAAAAAGAGAGA
>JAOYMR010000003.1:16868095-16873437 GCA_025802075.1 Tenebrosternarchus preto | reverse complement strand
GAATCACCCCCCCCCACCCCCCCCCGTCCTCTCTCTCTCTCTCTCTCTCTCTCTCTCTCTCTCTCTCTCTCTCTCTCTCTGAGTTTTTCAGTTAAGTCTGTGCAGTGGGAAGTGCTCTTCAGCAGACCAGTATGTCAGCAACTGCAGGCCTGCAGGGTCTGGTGACAGCCACTCTGCTCTCTCAGCAGAGAGAGGAGGTGGGCCAGGGGGAGGAGCAGCATGCCTGTGACTCCACCCATCCCAAGAGATCCCAGGACACTATGTAGAGGAACCACGGAGAAAGATACTTTACACATGACACACACATGTTTCCAGAGACACACATATGAGCACTCTCACAGACACACTCACACACACACACATATTCACACACACATGGGCACATGGTCTCACACACACAGAAGCACACACACACACTCCCAACACACAAAGCAGCCTCTGTATTTCCCTGCTGGTTGGGGACTGAGTTGGAGAGTGAGGCTCCACCCCGATTTCCTGTCCAGCCTTTCCACAAAAGGCAAGAACACTGAGTCTAATGTCACTGTTATCCATTAAAGCATTTAAACATGAAGGTGAAGTCACACACACATATACACACACGCGCACACACACACGCAAACGCAACCACACGTGCACACACACACGCACACACAAAAGCAAACGCACGTGCACACACACACACACACACACACATACGGTAATGTAGAGTGGTGTGCTGTTTATATATGTGTGCCTGTGTGTGTGTGTGTGTGTGTGTGTGTGTGTGTTTGCTGAGGGGCAGCACAGAAGGCACTGGCCAGCTCACAGTGCCTACAGCTTACACACACACACACACACACACACACACACACTTGCCAGCATTTTTAGTCATCACTTCAGCCGTCTGCATAGTTTCCTGTCATTTTTCTCATCTGATTATTTATTTCTCTTACACTGACTCACACAGACGTGATTTTTACTGACATTTTACTGTGGAAAGCTTGCACACACACACACACACACACACACACACACACACACACACACACACACACACAAGCACACACACACACACGCACACACACACACAGACGCAGTGATCACCTTCACTTTGCTCTGGCGCTCTTTTTCAAGCAGGACATCCAAGCATACCTTCCTACTCTTTTTCCCTTGATGCAGTGCGGTGGAAGTAGAAACTTTGAGGCTGCCAAGCAAACAGAAGCACTAACTGCCCTACTGCCTCTATTCCCCCTCACTGCGCCTAACTGCCTCTACTGCCCCTCACCGCGTCTAACTGCCTCTACTGCCCCTACCGCGCCTAACTGCCTTTACTGCCCCTCACCGCGCCTAACTGCCTCTACTGTCCCTCAGTGCGCCTGCCTCTATTGCCCCTCACTGTCTCTACTGCCTCTACCTGCTTCTACTGCTCTTCAGTGCCCTTAGATACCTCCACTGCCCCTCACTGCCTCTCTCTGTCACTAACAGCCCCTCACAACACCTAACTGTCTGTAGTGCTCTCACTGTCTCACCTTCCTGTACTGCCCTTCACTGTCAGACCAGCTGGGCACTCTGTAGGTACTTGTGTCTGAATTTCTTGTACAGTACTTGAGCTGAGAACCTTGAGCTGAGAACCTTGAGCTGCCCCAGTTCTTCCTCTGTAACCATTAATGACTATGGTAAATATTAATACCAGCAATATAAAGTTGGCTGTGGTGGTTATAATTTATAGCATACATATCAAACAGTTTGGATGTACAAGGGGATGTACTGTTAAGAACACACACACACACACACACACATACATTTATATATATATATATATTTCTATATATATGTACACACACACAGTCTCTCTCTCTCTCTAACACACACACACACACACACAAACAGGACTTTGAATTTCTCCACCCAGTCAAACTGCTCCTTTTCCTGAAGTACCTGAGTACACAGAGAGGCGATTGTAAAGCCTGGAAGGAAGACTAGATAGCCTTCATACACCCCCCCCCCCCCCACACACACACACACACATGCAGACACACAGGCATGCATGCTTGCATGCAAATACACACAGACAGACACACACACACACACACACCGGGGTGACAGAAACCATTTAGTAGAACAGCCAGTGGTTTTTATTGCTCTGTCCGTGATGCAATAGTCTTCTGTGACATTTGACCTGTAACCCCTGACCTGCTGTCATATGACTTCTCCCCCCTCCCCGTGCTGTCTCCCGCCACCCCCCCGGAGGAGGAGCGAGGCCATTCTGTGCTTCACTCTGACACAGTGCCACCTCGACCTCCTCAGCAATATAAAGCAGAGGTTCCATTAGCCCCATTGGTGGACGTGAGGGTCAGCTGACTGCCAGGGGGAGGTGCTTGGGCTGTTAGTATTCTCCTCTGGTATTCTTCAGTCCCTCTTTCACCCCCCAGCATGGAGACACGGTTATCAAGTCTCTGTGAGGAAGCACAATATGGGGAGACAAAGGACTTTGTCTACACTGAATAAAACCCACAGTGGATAAGAGAGATGAGAGAGGAAAGAGAGAGAGTCCATCAGACAGTGAAAACACACACACACGCGCGCGCGCACACACTTTAACCAGCTAATACCATATGAGACCGATAACTCACACACACTCTGAAGAGAAAAAGCACTACATGCTTATGATTCAAGTTATGGACAGTGCATGTTTATAACAGAACGACAACAATATCACCAGTCAGATCATTGCAGTTCAATTCAATTATACTTTCAACTAATTTTGTTACGCTTCTGTTCATCTTGTTAAGTATAGAGATGAATAAACTCACTGAAAAAGTCAGACAGAAGATTCTGGAGTCTTCTCTGAGCTGTGGGTCTCACCAGCGAGTAACAAGAGATACACAGAAAGTGAGAGAGAATGAGTGAGAGGTGCCAAAACCCCACAGCAAAGAAACAAATGGAGTGAAGTTCTTGTCTCTCTCACTCTCTCCCGCTCTCTCCCTCTCTTCCTCTCTCCCTAGCTCTTTCTCTCTCTTTCTTTCTCTCTTTCTGTGTGTGTGGAATGTGACAGTTTGGTCACAGAATCTCCTGTCTGCTCTCCCAATGCAGTTACTGTGTAACAATATGGCAACATTATTATTATTATTATTATTATTATTATTATTATTATATAGCATTAATTTATCTTACAGAGCACTTACATTTTAATATTAAATTAGCAATTTATTTTAAAAAATATTTAAAAAAACCAAAAAGCACATAAAAATGTAACAATACTGATACGTTAAATGAGCTGTTTTACAACATGTGCACAATACTATCCAGTCACAATACTATCCAGTCACAATACTATCCAGTCACATAATCATTTCTGCTCTGCTACACTAGAAAGGGGCAGTTAAGATCTTGCTCACTTAAAAACATCACCTTCAAAATAGTTGTCACATGTTTTCTTACAAATAACTATATTACTGTTTTTGATACTACCAAGTAAATGTTTATTCAGGTTGTCTCAACATCAACATGTTAACGAGTCATTCGTTATTTTAGACTTTTATCAAACATTTTGCCCGAACTCTCAGTTAACTTGCAATGCACTTCTCTTTTAATAAAAACAATTTAAAAATTCCAATGGACTTACAGAAACACTGAGACACTCAACATCAGGACATAAGAGATGGTTTTACACACACACACACACACACACACACACACACACACACACACACACAGACACACACACACACACACACACAAACTCTCCTGCTAAACACGCTTGCCATACAGAAGGAACCCAAGCTAAACATCAACATGCAAAACACACACTAAACATCAACACTCCACACACACAGCGCATACACATGGCACACTCTCCTTAACCACTGATGGAGTGTATTACTCAAACACAGAGTTGAACTATCCTCTGGCTCTAAGTCATTGTAATCCCTCCGTTTATCTGCACTCCTTCTGCTTTTCTATGTAATCCTTTAAATTTTTAATTCCTCATAGCTGTTGTTATCTGTTTCTCTCTTTACACCCCAGCACTTACACACACTCTTTACTGGATGAATGATTTATTAAAAACACATTTTCCCCGTCGTACAAATGTGTTCTTAATTCAGGGATAAACCCAGGGAGTTTATCGCCGAACAAAAGATTAGTTTCATATGGTAAAACACTGCGGTTTCTCTAATGCAATAAAACATTGTGGGGTTAAAAGTAGTGAGCATTAAAACAGGGAATTAGGTTTAATCTTCCTGCTGAAGCTTTTGAATCAGACTGTTTTTCTGAGCGGCATTTGTTGTCACTGAGAGCGAGGTGGGAACAGCGTCTCCCCCTCCAGAGCCGCAGAACCGAGGCAGAAGGCCCTCACAGACATCTGGGGACAATAAAAGTGAGAGAAACCCCGGCAAAGATAAACAAAACCCCGGCAAAGATGAACTAAACCTGACAAACGTGGAAATCACACTGCTAGGGTTCAGCTCCAAAAGAGCGGGAGAAAGGAAACTAGAGTAGAGGGACTCTGTGTGGTGAAGAGGGCTGCAGTGCGCTCGGAGGGAAAAGCAAACGCAAACGTCATGAGCATGGAGAGTGAGCGGGTCGGAAAGCAGGACGCACGGGATTCTCCCGACGTGACAGAGATAAAGCACGACAACAGCCACTCAAACAGGAAGCACAAGAAAGGAGGAGAACTGGGGTCGCTGAGCGAGGACATGCCGGCAGAAACCCTCGCAAAACTCCTCACCATCACTCTCTCCCAAAACCACAGCTATAAACGGAGCTCGACCTACACCAAACCGAACGAGCTGAACTCCACACCACAGCACAAAGCGCAGCTTCTGGACGGTGAACAGGTAGGACACGAGAGAGAGACAGAGAGAGAGAAAGAATGGAGGCAGGAAAGGAGTGAAAAAAGGTGGAGAAAGAGGTGGAGAAGAGTGAGTTTATGCAACAAACCAGAAGGACTGGCGGACTCACACATGACTATGCACTGCCAGGGAGTGTGTGTGTGTGTGTGTGGGTGTGTGTGTGTGTGTGTGTGAGAGAGAGAGAGAGAGAGAGAGAGAGAGAGAGAGAGAGAGAGACAGAGAGAGAGGCAGGGGGTTTCTCATGTTGACTATGTTTACTGCAGCTGGACAAAACACAGGGTACACAGCTACTCTCACACATGAGCATGAACTTTCTCTTGTTCTGAACACCACAAACTCTGTTGCACACTTGCTGTGTTCTGACTCCTTTTCATCAAACAGTGACACAAAGTCCAACAAGCACACCAATAACAAGTAACACACACACACAAACACTCATACACACGCACAGACACACACACACACACACACTCCCTTAGGCAAACACACACCGTTCCCGTCACCAACAGC
>JAOYMR010000003.1:16860595-16863095 GCA_025802075.1 Tenebrosternarchus preto | reverse complement strand
ACGCTGGCCAGACAGAGACGCTGTCTATCATCTCAGGCAAGTAAACACCAAGCAGGTAAACAAGTGTATGTGTGTGTGTGTGTGTGTGTGTGTGTGTAGCGTTTCTCAGTAGGCTGTGAAGGTGTTCACTGCTACGTGACTGCGATGGACAGTTGTTGAGAGTGACCTGATAATACAGGAAATCAGTGGATTCATGGTCCCTGTAAGGAAATTCTCCTCTGTGTCCCGTTATTGGTGGTCAGGGGTCAGTTAAGGAGAAGATTCACCAGATTCACCAGGCCCTTCTACTGCCACTCTACCACGAGTCCTCACACATCCCAGAGATTATATATATATATATATATATATATATATATATATATAGATTATAGATATAGATTATAGATATAATATAGATATTATAGATATAGACATAGGTTATAGATATAGATATAGATTATAGATATGTTCCTATTGGTTCAGACATTACTGATACATTTGTATTATTCTATAGCTTGGGATTCTGATGAGTTCTGAAAATATTCTGAATATACAGATTATACAGATGTTGTAATATACAGATTATAAAGCTGCATCCAGTCACAAAGTTGCTTTGGATAAAAGTATCAGTCAAATGCCATAAATGTAGATGTGCAGTATAGTGCAGTAGCATAGTAAGTATACTGCAATTGTGTAGTAAGTGTAGCATAGTGCAGTGGTGTATTAAGTATAGTATAGTGGAGTAGTATAGTAAGTATAGTGCAGTAGTGTAGTACAGAACAGTAGTGTAGTAAATATGGTATAGTGCAGTAGTGTAGTAATTGTAGTCTAGAGCAGTAGTGTAGTATGTTTAGTATAGAGCAGTAGTGTAGTAAGTATTGTATAGAGCAGCAATGTAGTAAATGTAGTATAGAGCAGTAGTGTTGTAAGTGTACTATAGCGCAATAGTGTAGTAAGTGTAGTATATAGCGGTAATGTACCTAGTATAGCATAGTGGAGTAGTGTAATTAGTATAGTGCAGTAAAGTTGTAAGTGTAGTATAGAGCAGTAGTGTTGTAAGTATAGTATAGCAGAGTAGTCTAGCAAGCCTCGTTACAGAAGGGCCGCTCACTCACCCTGGGCTCCACCCCTACCTGCTGCTTAACTGACAACTCTAAAAACACTTAATTTCATTTAGTGCAAACTAAAGCAATCATTTCCACTCAACAGCTATTCATTACAGGCATGTGTTGATTCAAGGGAAGTGCAAGGTTGGGGGGGCAGTTTTTAATCACTTGTTTCAGTGTTTAATCACTTGTTTCAGTGTTTAATCACTTGTTTCAGTGTTTAATCACTTGTTTCAGTGTTTAATCACTTGTTCCTCTAGTGCTGCTTCTCTCATTGAATTCTTTTGATCAAGCATGTGTGCCTTCAATCATACATGTGAAAGTGCTCAAACACACACACACACACACACACACACACACACACACACACACACACACACACACATACCCTCACACACACACACATGCACACACACACACATGCATACCCGCACGCACACACACATGTGCACACACACACACACACACATGCATACCCGCATGCGCACACACACGTGCACACACACACACACAGATGCACGCACGCACACACACACACACACACACACACACACACACACACACACACAGACGCATATACAGGTGAATGCAGTCAAATGGCTAGAGAGACACAATCCTTCACCTAGAATTGTAGAATTCTAGTTTAACAAGCACTTAAGGACAAACATAAACACACTCACACATAACCAAAACTCCCACGAAATAATTATTTGCATTAACCAATTAAGCTTTCTGTGTCTCCATGCATGGAAGACCATTTTGGCTTTGTCTGGGGGTTTAGGTGGGTGTCAGGTGGGGGTTTAGGTGGGTGTCAGGTGGGGGTTTAGGTGGGTGTCAGGTGGGGGTTTAGGTGGGGGTCAGGTGGGGGTTTAGGTGGGTGTCAGGTGGGGGTTTAGGTTGGGTGTCAGGTGGGGGTTTAGGTGGTTGCTAGGTGGGGCATCATCCAAATCTTCCCTGAGACACAAGATCAAACTCCTGACAAACGGGCAACATTCAAACAAAAGCTTCCAAGTCTCTATTTGTGGTCGCATGTTTTGTCTGAACATGTTTCGCTGACAAACTCAAACAAACCACTCAACGCACCAGTCTCAAATGGTACAAATGCAAATCAGGCATTTTGGTTTTAACGAATCGAATACTAGCAGAGAAGGAAAGGTGTGGCTGATTGGCCGCCGTTACTGAAGGCTTTTTTTTTTTTCACTGTGCTGCTACAGTTTCAGGACTTCCTCACAGATCCTCACAGATCTAAAGAAAGGAGCACTGTTGTCTACAGCTCGTCACCATCCACTTTTATGACTGACCTTTCCTGACCTCTCTACATATATGCATATTTTCCATAACCCCCAACACCCCCCCCCACCCACCCCCACCCCGGTCTGTGTGTGTGTGTGTGTGTGTGTGTGTGTACATGTAGA
>JAOYMR010000003.1:16803228-16813228 GCA_025802075.1 Tenebrosternarchus preto | reverse complement strand
CTTCATATTCATTTACAGCTCCATGATGCTAGTGAAACTAAACCTACCTTTAATGGATTACCTGGAATAGCACATCCCCTGCATCCAGAACAACATTCCAGATTCAATAAGTGATGTTTATGACAAAAAATATACAGAGCCAGTTTATCATACATAGTGTAAGTCCAGTTTATCCCACATAGTATAAATCTATACATTCATCGTATAAGTCTACACTAATACAGAAGAGTGTAGACAATGTGGTGAAAATGAAGATGTGTTTCAGAATTTTTACTCTTTTGTGGTGGTGCCACTTTTTAGCATCTAACAGCACATACACAGAACCATGACACTTTCAGTGTAGAAAATTAACTTGAGTAACTGAATACACCAGCAAGTGTTGTTTGGACTGTTTAATATTCTAGTTATTATTGTTGTAGTACTTATACATGCTGTGCACTTCTTGAATATATCAGCTTTAGTCCTGTGTTTAGCGGCTTTAGTCCTGTGCTTAGTAGTTTTAGTCCTGTACTTAGTAGCTTTAGTCCTCTGTTTAGCAGATTTAGTCCTGTGTTTAGTAGTTTTAGTCCTGTGCTTAGTAGCTTTAGTCCTCTGTTTAGTACCTTTAGTCCTGTGTTTAGCAGTGTTGCAGCTCAACAGGATCTTTGAGTCTAACCTGTATTGGGGAAGATAGATTCTGTGAGTAGATGACACTTAGTAGCACTTTTGTGAGTCGCTCTGGATATGAGTGTGTGCTAAATGCTATAAAGGTAAAATAAAAAAATCAGGTACTGTCTTCATGATGAAGGTGTCAGTTCACTTTGCTTGGGTGCATGTATGTGGAACAGAATACGAATGGAACAACTGGGTTTTTGTAACTGGGTAACTGTTTTTTGTAAGTGAGTAACTGTGTTTCTGTAACTGATCAATAGGGTAACTGTGTTTTTGTAACTGGGTAACTGTTTTTTATAACTGGGTAACTGTTTTTGTAACTGGGTATCTGTGTGGTTTTTTTGTAACTGGATAACTGTTTTTGTAACTGGGTAACTGTTTTTTAACTGGGTAACTGTGTTTTTGTACCTGTGTAACTGTTTTTGTAAATGGGTAACAGGATAACTATGCTTTTTTAAACTGGGTAACTGTGTTTTCGTAACTGAGTAACTGTGTTTTTTGTAACCGGGTAACTGTGTTTTGTGCAGTTGAAATTTAAACATTCTCCGTGTTTAGCATCATTTGACAGCAGCAGCAGATCGTGAGATAAACACTGCACACCTGAGTGGTGTAACTACAGCATGCAAACACCATCTTTTCTTTCTATTATATTAGTCATGTCACATATTGTCTGCTTATCATCAATAATCATAGCTACAGTGGCTCAAACATTTAAAAGCCACAGGTGTTAAAAAAGTTTCACTGTTAAATGAGGGAGACTGCAAGGGTGAGCTCTCTGCAAGGGTATCTGACTCTCCAGAGGAAAACTGCCTCAAGCTGATAGGAAAGTTCCTAGACTAGACTGTCATTCTGGCTAATTCCTCCTCTTAAGACGAAGCTGTGACAGAAATCGCTGACATAAAGTTCAGTCCTCCATCATATATGTGCATTAAAGCACCAGAGAGCACAGACGGGTTTCTTGGTCCCAGACGAAGACCGGAACTCACGGGACAAACCACCAGTCCACCGGCGGTCACCTTTCTACCAGGACACAGAAGAGGTGTTGCCCACTGCTTAGTACCTAACCAGTGTTCTCACACCTGATACGCTCAGCACACATGTTCTCTCAGCTGACGTGTTTAGGACACATGTTCTCTCTACTGACGTACTTGGCACACGTGTCCTCTCAGCTGATGTGTTCAGCACGTGTGTCCTCTCAGCTCACGTGATTATCTACAGAACACATCATTACTGCTATTGCATCTACGTAGGTCATAGACACAAAAAATTCCCAATACACATTATCAAATGTGTGGAATTCTCTCTCTCTCTTTCTCTCACTCCCCTGTACCCTCTCTGCTCTCTTTCTTCTTTACACTCTTTTCTCTCTCCCTGCTTTATTAGATGAGGACCTTAGATGAAGCACAGCACATGAGGACAAGAAAAAGAAACTGCACAATGACGCGGCGCACGTGTATCAGTATCAACAAAGCTCTCAAGGTCCTTTATTGTGTGTCTCTGGTCTTCCTGCAGTGTGTCCCTGTGAGAGGCTCCAGTCCCCACCTGGTACTGTACACCACCACTCAGGTGGCACGGCCTATTGCGTCTTATAAAAACAACCCCCACCATTCTGTAAGCTTGTGAGGCCTGTATTAACAGAGTGGTGGTGGTGGGGGGGGGGGTTATAATGGAAGAGCAGAGAACAAGGAGCTTCCATCCACACTCCCCAAAACCCACCTAAACACCTTGATCCCGCCCACACACCCTGATCCCACCCACATATCCTGAACAGATGAACTTGTCTTCAGTTAATCTAAAAAATCTTTAAAATGTTTAAATTTGTCTGCCGATGAATTTTGAATATACAAAATTGCTTTTACAATATAAATAAAGAAAATATTTAAACACTGATTTAATTTGTTCATCTGATTTTATCCTGAATTTTCAGCATACATGAAATCAACAGACTTCAGTGAAATAAGTAAAAGCACAAAGCAGACATTAAAGATGAGTTTTGTGCTGCATTTCAAACGAGACTTTGGCCCTCATGACTATGTAAGCACACCTCACTGTCCAGCACACCTGACCCAGTTCCAACCTCGAGCTGAGGGAGACATGTCCCCTGTCTATGTGCTGCAGAGATGTGAAGTCTGTGACAAGCTCACCCGTGTACTGAAAGCATAGTTGAAATGATTTAAAAGATTATTTTTATTTAAACATTTTACTGTCGGCACGGTTCTAAACGCTGCCTCGGTGTAATCCACAGCAGTACTGAGCAGCATATGTTCACGACATTCACCTCTAAATCCCTTCTAAGTGCTAGGAAGTCTTACAGAGCCGTTCTGTTTCTGGAGTACAAACATCAGAAGACGTGAATGGCTTTCTGAAATGAAATAAAATGAGAAAAACAATTATTGACTTATCAATTAGACAACGTATGTAAAAAAAAAATTTACACAACAAGAAAGCATCCATCTGTACTAAGATGGAGATAATTAAGACGTCTGAAGTAAAAGACGTGAGGAAGTGGTAGTAGAGAGGTGCACGCGCATGAAGAGTGTCAGCGTAACGGCCCGCATAAGCCTGCACGTGAGACGCGTTTCTCAGTAGCCGGTCTCTGCCCGGCCGCCGTAGCGCAGACGCTCTCTGCTGTGTCGCCTCGCCCTAGAAGCCTGAAAGTGGATGACAGTACTGACACTATGACTCTGGTTCGCTCTGCAGCTCCCTCTGATTTCAGAGACAGCTCCCTCCATTGCGAGACAGAGGCCTCACACCATGATAATAACGCCCTTTCTATAGAAATTGTACAGTGGTCTAAAATCCCTGCCCGCCGCTGTCCAGAGAGACACTTAAATGTGTGTTTAGAAACCAGCTTCTCGAGAAAGCCAAGGAGCTGAGTGAATGAAATTCCAGGTTTCGAGAAAAATCTTGACAAATAATACTGCTTGAGTTTGGTTCCCTCTTTATTCAATTCACTTCACTTAATATAATGTAAGGCTCATTTGATTATTTTATTGGAAAAGGACACAAACAGATCTACGTATATATATTATATAATTTAAAAAATTATATAATATAGTCTATCACTATCTATCTATCTATCTATCTATCTATCTATCTATCTATCTATCTATCTATCTATCTATCTATCTATAAAGTGATAAGCACTGGCAAGATAGGGAATCGTAAATTCTTTAGTTTGGCCAACATCTGTTCATATTTTTTTCATTACCTCAGATTATTTATCTCTAGTATCAGACGTTTATAGTTTCTATAGAAAAATGAAAGAATTGTTAATTTTGTCTTAAGTTTATGGGAGCTCACAACAACAAAGACAAACAGACATTTAATTTTGTTGCCTGTACCTGTGCGAGCGTGGGCAATTAAATATAATTCACGGTTTTAAGTGCACATGTAAGTCTTATCTGAGTGGAACAGTTGGCTGAACTCTTTTTGATGAGCCTCATAAACACCTGGGCGGGGGGTGATAAGTTATCTGCCCTCGTCGCACATAAGGAACATCAAAATCTCCCCTGAACCCGTGGCACAGGCTTCCGGCGTTCCGATCCCGCGCTGGGAATCTTCTTTATTTGAAAGTGAATTTGTAAAACAACATTAAGAGAATTAAGGAATCAAGCTAATGTGGAGATGTGCAGAAAACCATCGCTCCCAGAGTCTCCATCTGCTGCTCTCTCCCTTCCGTGCTCCCCTTCCGTTCTCTCTCCTTACACTCTCAGTCCTAGCAGGACATTTGCTCACACTTACAGGCGGTAGGGCACTTCCTCTCAAGGGCATGGAAACGTGTGAGAGGATGATGCACTCAAAGAGAGAAAGAGAGAGAGAGAGAGAGAGAGCAGGAGGGAGAGAACAAAAGAGAGAGAGAGTATGAGCCAGCAAGGGAGAGCACACAAGAGAAAGTGAGTGAAAGAAAAAGAAAAAGAGTGACAGAGAGAAAGAGAGAACAAGAGAGAGATCATTCTGTCAGTACTGTATCACGGATTGTCTATACTTCAACCTAATTTAGACTTATTACACATACATGTAAACACACACACACATTCACACACACACACACACACACACACACACACACACACACACACACAAACATGCTCTGGCAATATAAAAAATGTGGAAGTTTGTAAAATAGTGACATCCTGTGTGTTGCAGGCTGCCCTTCATGGCAGTGTGTCTTGGTGTCTCTGCGTCTCCGTGTCTCTGTGTCTCTGCGTCTCGGTGTCTCTGTGTCTCGGTGTCTCTGCGTCTCTGCGTCTCGGTGTCTCACTCTCGCTCCACTGCCCTGCTGTCCTGTCAGCCGCTGCCGGGTCACATGGCTCGACACTGCACAGACGCTGCGTGGATGTTCCTGAACGCACTCCCTCGTCGTGGTGTTGTTATACAGTGTGATAACAGCATGACTCTTCCTACACTCTCTGTGTTTATTAATGAGCTCGTTCCAGCAGGGCCTTATGACCCACTGACATCCACACTCTCTTCCTCTAACCGACACTGCAAAAGCAGGGCAAAACTTCTACCACCAGGCGTGATCAGGAACTTCTGGAATGTTCAGTAAACGTGTGTCTGATTGCAGACCACATTCCCCCCCAAAACAGGTGCTTCTGCTAAAACAGATGATATGGATGCACCTGAACTCAGCCAGTATGATTGTTATCTGCATGTCTATGTCAACACAACACATCCCAGAACTGTACACATTTCAAAAAGAACAAAGTACTTGCCACTTGTGAGCAGCTGTGTGTTGAAGGACATTTACCTGAGAGAGTACTGCACAGACAACGAAATCAATGCAACAGTGCATCTGTCTCAAACGCACTTCTGTGTCTAGAGTAATACAGGAATCATTTATATGATAAGCACAGCCTGAATGTTTTCTGAGTTTCTGTATACATATATACAGACACAAACACACACAAACACAAACAGACATGCAAAAACATGTGCACACAGGTATCAGAGAGGAGCAGCAGAGTGGAATAGTCCCTCTGAGCGCCAGCCTGTGGTAATTTCTCCCAGCGCTCAACTCTCAAGTGAGTACCACAAATAGGGCCATCACAAGTCTATCACTCCCGACCTGCCTCCATCATTACAAACACAATCACACCCACTCTCACCCTCCCTCAGACACTAAAATACCTTCATTCACAGTTTTGGCTCCTCTGCACATGAACACACACACACACACACACACACACACACACACACACACTGTTGAGGTCCTGCTGCTGCTGGCCAGGTCTTGCTGCATGGTGGTGGAGGCGGGTTATTCCCAGCTCACCCTCATTCTCCTCCAGAGAGCAAATCAGGGGAGGTGTGAGGAGACAAGGGGCGGAGTCAGGAGGACCTTCAAAGGTCCATCCACAGCGGGGCTCATTATGAAGCACACCATTCACACACAATCATGCACACAAGCTGAACCATTCCAGAAACCTCCTTACCCAGTGCACACACACACACACACACACACACACACACACACACACACACACACACACACACACACACAAAAAAAGAAAGAATGTCAGAAGGAAACAAGGGCTGTGCAGCGATGGTAATTAAACAGATGAGCTGTATTAGCATAACCTGAAAGCCCTGGTCAATTGCAATACACACACACACACACACACACACACACACACACACACTCACACACTCACCCCCCCCCCTTCAATTTTTTGTTGTTATGATCCAACCAGTGAGCATCAATTGTTTGACGGTGTAATTACCATTAGACCAGCACTGCTGGCACTTTGATATGGTAATGAGGCTTCAGGACCTGCACCTCCCTCTGCTCCTGCCCCTCCCCTTTCCCCCCCTCCCACTCCCTAAAACACTCTCCTCTCATCTGATAATCTACTAAACATGAATTTCAAACAGCTTCCTTCGCACCTGACATACAGTATCGGCGGATTTCTCTAACCCAGCGTACACTGGGGCAGGGGGGGTTCGAGAAGAGGGGTCACCACAGTGAAATGTGCACAAGAGGGGTCACTAGAAAACCATGTTATGACATTTTGGGCAAGATTAGGCTTGAAAGTCAAACAGGGTTATTTTGTGTCAGGGACTGGACAAGCTCTATGTATGACTGCAGTCCCACACTGACAATATTAACTATGTCATTAACGGCTAGCACATCCCACCACTCAGTGCTGGGTATCTCTCCAGCCTGAGCTTCCTGAGGCAGGTCTCCGTAGGAACAAAATGCTTAGCAATGCAAATCCTCCATCTCTTACCACGATACGAACAGGAATGTCAGAAAGTCATCCTGCCGCGGAAAAATTCATGTGTGAGTTTGCAGAGTCGCTGTTGGACACAAGACTCCAGGAACTCCAAGCGAATCTGTAGTACTGACTAGACTGCAAAGTTTCTTCCCCTCCAAGACCGACAGGCCCAGTGCACACTGGTAGCTCTTCTACAGCCGGCAGGGCATTAAAACAGCCTCGTGTTTCTGATAAGGGTTCATGTTGGCCAGTCTTTAAATGTAGATTCACCTTTAGTAAAGATGTACCAAACCATGTCTATTGTACATACTGTGATGCGATGTCATGTGTCCAAGCGGAAAAAAATGACATTTTTCATCAAAGGCTACTTATAGGAGCCAAACGCCACGGCAACTGTGAGCATGTGCTTCTGGCGTCACTTGTGATGTCAGCACCTGCACGTGCTCAGATGGAGTACATCAGATGGAGGAGTACATCAGGCAGAGCGGGAGGGAGAGCTGCATCTCACCACCGGAACCTACACCCTCCTACAGCACCAAGCGCCAGGCTTCTCACACACACACACACACGCACACACACACACACACACACACACACACACACACACACACACACACACACCTATACCGAGCATTTGTTCCACATCACTTTGACAGTACTCATATTAGTCTAAACCAGATTTTTTCAGAAACTTGCAAACAGCTGTACAGCAGTTAATTACTCTAAAGAAATGACTGTCATGTCATACTATACAAATGCACAGGCATTAGACAGTTTTCTATAAAAATTATTTAAAAGTTCAAACATATATGTGCTTAATTACACCCCAAGTGTATTATAAGCTTTCATTTGGTCTTTCAAGGTGTCTATAATTATAATTTAATCATATTATAGACTAGTTATCACCATTTCTACCATGATATATGATTTATCTTTTTCTGGCTTTATGTTGCTTATTTACTGCAGTATCCTGTATGAATCCATTGCTTACCTGTCCATATGGCTCTAATAAAGGTTCCACATTTGCCAGCTTTGTGTGTCTGATATAAACAGTCTCATACAGGAGACACTGCAGTGAAACTCTCCATGGATACTTTTACAAGAAAACCTGCACTCCAGCCCATTCTACTGCCCTGTGCAAAACAGCCCGAACCCTGAAGGCAACTCTACTACACTCACATATACATTACTGTACTCTTGATAATACACTAAAATAATTACGAAAGAGTACTGGTAGTACTGGTGGTGTAAAATTCAAATATATGATGTAAAAGACTTACTAAGTTTTAGCATTTAGATGTTTCACATAAGTAAAAAAAATCAAAGCAATACATTTATTTGCTCTCATCAGAAAGTGCATAATGGTGTCATCCAGGAGTGAACTGTTATTTCACACACACACACACACACACACACACACACACACACACACACACACACACACTCAGCAGAGGGAGGCAGGGTGGATCAGAGGGGAGACCAGATGGACAGAGAGACTCTCAGTGTCCCCACACCCTCACGTGTCATATGTTATCCCATCTGTACCATCACCACACAGCCCCAAACCCCAGGGAAACACACACACACACACACACACACACACACATATAATCACACACAATCACATGCACAACGTGTACACGTATGTATAAACAGATTCAAACATGTACATACATATAGCCATGTAAGTTCACATACACATGTATACATACATGCACGTTCTGTCTCTCTCTCTCTCTCTCTCTCTCTCTCTCTCTCTCTCTCTCTCTCTCTCTCATGCACACGTGTCCACGTTTATCTCCACTACCTGCATTTGCCACAAACACTGCAGCTTTGTATCATCACCGCTGTGTCCAGCAGAGAACGGTGGAAACTATAAACTCTGTTCGTTTTTTATCTCTCTTTCTCCATCTGTTTCTCCTTCTCACTCTCCTCTACATCTTTTGCTTTCTTTTTCTATTTTTCTCTCTCTCTCCTTTTCTCTCTCTCTCTCTTTCACTCTGTCCTCTCTCTGTCTTTCTCTCTACCCCTTTCTGATGATTTGCTGTAGTGTTCTGAGAACTTCAGGGAGAACGTGACCTTCGCCCTCTCTTCTCAGCTCCCGGCCTGTTTAACACCCTGCTGAAGCACTCAGAGCTGGTGAGTTCCATTTAATATGCTCTTTGATATGGGAACCCACTCTGTGAATATACAAAATACAATTTAGAGGTTAATTCATTTTCAACGATTCAATTATTGATGAGGACTCTCAGTGTGCTCTGTTTTGGTAATGCAGTGCACGACTGCTGTCGGGAGCTGAAGCAACACAACTAACTGCTATTTGAATTCAATGCTCATGTAATTATGAGTAACGAATCAAAGGTAAGGGTTAAGCATTTAGAATTCTGCAATAATGCATGAAAAGCCAGACGAACCCTGGCCCAGGGATTATAATCCGTGCTCCGCTTTAATCTGCCATGGCGCGAGGAAATGGAGAGCAGAAAGTGGGTAATGGAATGTCACTTCCAGTTTGGCTCTACAGTGCCTGCGACCGTATTTCAGTCTGACTGCGTTACTCCACTGGTGAGCTGAATCTGCGACACTGCCTCACCTTGCCTCGCCGGAGGCCTCCCAAACCGCCTCACACTCTGCCGTCAGACACTTCCTGTAAATCAAAACCCCGCCCCACACTACACACGATGCTGAACTTTGATAGATGCAGCATTCTTTATTACATTAACATTTCTACTGAAAGAGCTAATTAGTAGTGTAATATAACAATTATTATTGTACTGTATGGTATAATATAACAATTATTATTATACTGCATAGTGTAATATAACGATTATTATTATTATTATTATTATTATTATTATTATTATTATTATTATTATTATTATTATTATACTGTACAGTGTAACATTACTATTATACTGGAATTGTTAACTACATGCTGGTAAGGTATTCAGGCCAGTGTCAGTGAAACAGAACAGAACCAAGGTGAGTTAAAAATCAGCGATCTGAGATGAAAGGAGGAAAAAAAGATTCACTCCGGAGTATTCTGATAACAGCTTGGAGTATTCTGTTAACTGCTCAGAGTATTCTGTTAACTGCTCAGAGTATTCTGTTAACTGCTCAGAGTATTCTGTTAA
>JAOYMR010000003.1:16763221-16778035 GCA_025802075.1 Tenebrosternarchus preto | reverse complement strand
TTGTTATTCCAAAAACAAAACCATATACAATAAGCTTGTTTCACATGTTTACAAGAGCTCTAGTAAATCCTGAATTCGGGGGTTCGGTGTGGGGGTTCGGTCTGGGATAAAACAAATCCGATCTCGGGACTATAAAGCGGAGGTGGGTAACACTGTTTCCATGCTGAGCAGTTTGAGCGTAAGACAATGTTTTTCATCCAGGACCACTTCAAATTCAAAACGGAAAATGACAGATTAGAAACAAATCATCCTGTTGGTTTTTCATTGTCTTATTTGATATGACGATTTCAGAGGAAACAACAAACACTGGGTGCTCCGTTCCCGAGTGCCGTCCTCTCCAGGGACAAACACTGGGCACCATCTCGTGTTCCACATCTCCACATCCGCCCCTGCTCCTTCATCTATCAGGGATCAAAGCGTGGGTCCATGGAGCCGCGGGTGTGCTCTGCGGCTCGGCCCCTGGCCCCTTTTAACCGGCCCCTGTGAGGGTGAAGTCCCCCAGGTCAGCCCACAGCACCTTTACAGCCCAGAGCCCAGATAGCTTTCATCATCGGAAACACACAAACTCCGAGCCGATGTGTGTCTTGTTCCTGACGACCGTGAGCAGATGCATGGTGTGCCTGTGCCAGGCGGAAAGGCCAGCTCAGGGCTGTGAAGCGACAGAGGGAATGAACTTCCTCTTCCTTTTGGAGTTTATATTAAAAAAAAATGTAGGACCAGTTTTCAAGTCAAGAATGATTCAGAGTGCCGTTCAGTGAGTAGCATCGCGCAGAGCTGTGTAAACACAGCTGGACCTGGGGCGGGAGAAGAGCAGGACACGGAACACCACCGGCGACCTGGGACCGCCGGGAACGCCGCCCGGAACCCTCGGAGCTCTGGACAGCGACGCAAGGTTCTGCTCCAACAGAACTCCAGCCACCAATCAAACAACGGCACGGACGAGGCCGTCCAATCAGAGTGTGGCGTGGGCTAAACTGGGGCAGCGAGGAAGGCGGCAGGGTTCAGAGAGCCACATGGTCATGTGGATGAAAGCACGCGGAGTTGTGTGCACACGCAGCCAGGACACCAGCACCACACGCGCCGCGCTTCAAACCAAGCGCAGCGAAGACACAACACTCACTCCGCTCTTGTTCTCTGTGCTTTTTCATGATGTCCATGCCCTGCCCCAGATTTGGGGCTATGCAGAAACGTATTGTTTGAAACACGAGCACAATGCACTTGGAGAGCAGTTCGCCAGAGGAAAAAGAAAAAAAAAACAAGAATATCTCAATTTGCCAACAATTCAATATTTTATGGTTTCGTAAAGAAAGTTAGAGTGTTTTTCATCCATTTTAATCCTGACCTCAAAATGGGGGTATTTTGGTTTCCAGTCTATTTCTGCCGTTCTCTAAGCCAGCGTCTGTTCAGAAGAGACAATGTTAGGACAACCCTCTTAAACCCATTAGCTTTATAATTCATATGTCTTGGCAAATGCTATTCACTGCAGTCCAAGATCTGCTAGTGCAGTATTCCTGCTGGGGACAGAGAGGTGGGAGTAGTTGTAGCTTCTGTCTTCCCAGCTTGTAGCAAAGGGGGGAAGAAAAAGAGAGAGAGAGGAAGAGAGGGAGTAGGAGAGATGGAGAAAGAGCAGGAGAGGCAAAGAGAGAAAGGGAGAGAGAGAGAGAGAGAGAGAGAGAGACAGCAGGAGAGGCCAGGAGAGAGAGAGAGAGAGAGAGAGAGAGAGAGAGAGAGAGAGAGAGAGAGAGAGCGAGAGGCCCCGAGAGAGAGGGAGAGAGAGAGAGAGAGAGGGGGCGGGAGCAAGAGAGAGAGAGAGAGAGAGAGAGAGAGAGAGAGAGAGAGAGAGAGAGCAGGAGAGGCCAGGAGAGAGAGGGAGAGAGAGAGAGAGAGAGGGGGGGGGAGAAAGAGAGAGAGCAGGAGAGGCCAGGAGAGAGAGGGAGAAAGAGAGAGCGAGCAGAAGAGGCAAGGAGAAAGAGGCAGATAGCAGTGGAAAGGAAAAGTATGCCCCAGCAAGCCACCACATGTTGAGGAATTTGTTTACCGTTTCCTGTCCTGAGATCAAGACCCAGTTAGAACGGATGGAGAACGTACTGCTCCAACCCCACCTCTCTCACTCACTACTCTCTCTCTCTCCCTCTCTTTTTATCTCTCTCTTTCTTTCTCTTTCACACATATGTATACACACACACAAACACACATGTATACACACACACACATATATATACACATACACGACACACTTACACATACACACATATGCATCTACACACACACTCACACTAAGTCATTAGTCCTATATAGTGCAGAGAGAATCAAATGTCCAGTCCAAAACTCAAAGGCTCAGAGAAGCAGATAAATCTGCAAACATCTCAGGATGTTGACATGCTGCTCTGAATGGAGTTACAATGAAAGCGAAGCAATTTTGACATTTCACAGAATGTTGTAAATATGCTTTTTACCACAAGAGCGTCTTGTTCATTCTGAGCAAAACCTTTTCCCTAAAGCTGATCTGAGATCAGCTTTGTTTAAGTTAACATCATGGCTAAGGAGAACTGCTATTAGCTCTGTGGAAAAGGGAATTTAGTACATACTGCAAAAAAAACAATAGAAACTATATTTTGGTGTACAGTAATTAGTACTGTAAGTAGCAGCTTTAAAGACATAATTTATCAATGTATCAATGTTAATCAGAGTATGAATGTAAACAAACACACACCTTATACTTTTTGGTTATCATTACTATGTACAGAGCTGATCCTCAACAGTTAAATCTCAGCAATTTTTCTCAAAGAAAAATATAAATGCTCACATCAAAGATGTGCGCGTTTGGCTATTAACTAGTAAGAGGAAGAAACATGTGATTCTTTTCTGAAACGCCCGTGTGGTGCTGTGGTGTATCCTGTGGTCCAGTTATCTTAAGCAGCATCAACCTCAAATCCTCCAAACAGTAAATGTTGAAACCTTCTGTGGCAGAGGGCTCGTATATATAAAAATACTCCCCCGCACTTCTTTCCTGGGCTTGGTTTGGGCAGTGAGACACTTTGCGGGACGCTTTACGGGACGCTCTGGTTCTAAAGTGGTTTGTGGTGCAGGGGTCTGAGGCCATACAACACAGCAACAAGAGGATATTTCTCTCAGTGAAGTAAAAGAAAGTTAGAGAAAGAGAGAGAGAGAGAGAGAGAGAGAGAGAGAGAGAAAGAGAGAGAGAGATAGAGAGAGAGAGAGAGAGAGAGAGAGAGAGAGTCTGTGTACAATTATTTCTTTTTCCCTTCTTCTCTACTTGCTATCGGAAACCAATCCCTGATTCTCCTCAGAGATAAATATTGTACGACAAGAACTGCCTTAAATAACGGCTACTGTGAGATATCTATAGTAGAAACGGTCCTCATGAGGGAATTTAAAAACTCAGAAAAATGAGCCACAGTTGTGCATTCAAGACTAAATCTCTGATCACATGAAGCAAAAGTTAGCAAGCGCTGGGCAAGAACACAGCAAATTCATCTGCAGAAATACAGAGGAAGGCAGTGAGGTGAAGACAATCATTAAACAAACAATGACAGAGCAATGTAGTTTCAGACTGTTAGCCAGTGAGGAAGATGACTTAAGAGAAAAAGACCGTCACGAAAAAGCAATCAGTCTACATTCAGTTAGTCAGTCTACATTCAGTCAGGATGTGACACCCCAACAAAAGCAAAATGTTCCATCTGTTATATGTGATGTTTTAAATCTAGAGAATAACTAATGTACTGTTTTGCAGTATGGAAAATGTTACATATCTCTTATGAAATATAAGTACATTTTTCTCATTCCCTAAATTAAGATACATTTCCATTGCCTAGAGGGAAAATCTCCTCCCATTTCTTGCATCGTCTCTGATTAATATTATTATTAATATTACCTATAGTAAGTTTGTGAAGAGTGATGCTGACATTGTCACACATAGATGGAGCAGGTGGAGTTTGTTACACAGAGATGGAGCAGGTGGACTTTGTAACTGCTGTCTGGGCCTAAACTTAATCTCTTAAGATGAAGGAAAATGTGAAACTGCTTCACTTATTTAAGAGGAAAACCAGGGGGGATCCATAAAATAATACACATTCTAATTTTAAATATATTATAAATGTTAATGTAGGTTAATGCGTATTTTACTCTGCCATATATGTCTTTTCGTTTTAAATTATTTAATAAAAAATAAAATAAAACTATTTTGATTGTAATTAACATAACACAGTTGAAGTTTCAGAACTAATTTTAAAAATGTTCACTCTACAATCCAGTGCGCTCTCTGTAAGTATCCACATTAAAATAAAACAAATTTTCAAACAAATTATAATTGCATATTTGTTACAGACTCTGTCAAAAATGTGTTTTGTTATCCTTCAGTAATAAAGGGGTGAACGGTTAGGCTAAGGGTTATGTAAATATATTATAAAATATACGGCAAATTTATACACACCTTTCACATTCTTAGCTCGAGATATCTCTGGTAAAACTGAAGATTTTTCATGACATTTTATAAAGCTATTAATGTGTTAATGTCTGCAGCCCCTGAAACGTGAGCTCTTCCTCGTTTCCACGCAGCCTCGGAGGACTTCAGAGCACAAATGGTAGCAGTTGCACTTGATTGGAGGGTAACGCGTCGTAACCCCAGCTGGGTATTATGCCGAGAGAACGTGAAAAGAACGTTTTGCAGGACTGAGGGTAGAGCGCGAGAGAGCGCCTGTGCGAAGAGCGCAAGCCTCATCGGAGTCTCCTCCCGCAGCCCGTTAACGGTGTACAACAGGCAGTCACGCGAGCGACAGCGCTCGCTCCCCGCGCGCGTAGCCTACAGACCGCAAATACATATCACCACGGCTTGAAGTTCAGTATCATCCAACTCACTTACCAAATGTCGTTTACGGCTTCGTCCACGTGTCTCACGGGGAAGCGGTCACGGCAGCGGGCGAGGTTCAGAGGGTCGGACGTTTTATTTCTGGTGATTTGTGCTGCTCTCGAGGACAAGGTGAAATCCCTGGGATGGTCATCGGGCGGCTTCACGCAATAACAACAACGCGAGAGCAAATTACTAAAGGCAACGACTTGGGGGAGGAGAACTCTGTTTCGTGTTCAGAACAGGCTGCGAGCCAACAGTAGTTACCTTAGCGCTTCTAGATTTAGCGGAGAAAAGCGATGTGTCAAAACCGTACCACTCAGATCCAAGACACGGGGCTTGGCTTGGCTGAATCACTGCGAGCGCTTTCAACTCAGTCGATACATCCGTGCCTTCTGCGCCTTGATTTAAACCGCACTGCGATGCATCGAAGGCTACAGGCGATAGGTAGCGACTCACAGTAAATGTGGCTAAGATGACAAGACAAATAAATACCTAAGCCGCCGTTTCGGGGATTTTTTCAGCACACTGGCACAACCGCGCGCCACTGCTACAAGACTCCCAGCAAAACAACTGAAGTCGAGTTTATTTTCAAAACTTAACACACATGAGACAATTTCCTCTTCACTCAAAGCGAGAGGGGCTGGGAGAGAGGGGTGGGGGAGTGGATTTGTCACATAACGGGACGTCTATTAAGAGTGACCGCATAGGTCAGTTTGGACACGCTATATTCATTCATTCACCGCGGTCCTCGTGTGATCTTGAACGACTCTTAACTAGCGTCTAATCAGACTACCGTCCGCGGCGGCTAAGCCCCGGGTGCTGCGTTCACAGCCCATATGTAGCGCAGCGCTTCCGAAATGTCAAGAGCAATAACTGAGATGTCATCGCGAATTCCCTCATCCCTCCTCAGGGAATTGGGCTTCTCTCTGCCTGGACTGTGCATCCCTTCTAAAACGGCGTTTTAAAAAAGGGGATGCGATGAATCAAGACAGCAATTGTAAACTACCTGTGAGCTGAACCAATGTGTCGGTGACGTGAAGAGATGTACAGGTGCTACTAGCGGGCCCCCGCGCACCGCTGTAGCCTACTGTACATAATTAGCTCTTTGCCGTCACCGCTGTTTCCCCCACGCGCCTTTTTTGTTTTTAATTCACCTGTCACATCTGCCGAGGTTCTTCCGCTAAATGCACAAGAGCACGAGTTTAAAACGTCTCCATTATTCAACACATGCGTCAAAGTGTACTTTTTCTCGGGGGTGGTTAAGATTATTTACTTACTAATAAAAGTGTACAACGAAATTCTGGGCTAGTTTTATTTGTCGTTTCTTTCGGTCAGTGAAAGCAGCTTCCTGCAAATTAGTCAACAATTGAAAATCACGCACTTTGTTGCTATTTATTATCGTTATAAAAGAAATTCGCACAACTGCAGTTACAAAGATTGGTTTTCTTTGCTCTAATCTCTGATGTTTACACAATCAACAACCATGAATTCAATAACACCTCCAGATGTATTTTGGATAAAACTGAAATGATATCCCTTGGACCCTGAAGTCAGTTGTATTAAACGATAACAAGGTTTCTTTTGTTCCTTTAAAACGTTTGTATTTCTTACACAAATTAAAGGGTTCTTTGTAGTACTGTGGGATTCTTATATTAAAAAATGTCCGAGTCAGCACCGTTCACCAAGATGAAGGGCTGTATCATCTGTCGTACGAGCTTCGCTTCTTTTTAACCCTCTACCTACGACGTCCTGACACTGGCCTACCAACACTGCGAGGTTTATAGACAGAACTATAGATAGTTCATTCTGACTCATAACAGAAGAGGTATGGCATACAGTGGTCAGTAAAAGGAGTTAAATGAAATGAATTTGCACACATATTTACCACGCCGAGAGGCTGCATGCGAGCTAGAACGTTCTTAGATCGAAACTGTTTGTCCTTTACGATTAAGTAAAACAATTAAAGTATAACCACGATTTAAGGTACCCTAACACCTATTAGTTAGCTGACTTTATTTCATTAACCGGGAGACACAATCAATTCCTTACCAACTAATAATAGTCTGCTTCTATTCATGAGCCTAATCCGAGGCAAAGCAATTAAAGAGCCAAAGACTACAGGATGTAATAAAAATCGATCCAGTTTCAAAATGTCAAAATGTCAATTCAAAACCTAAATAGGTTATATGGAAAAGTATAGCCAAATATGGAAAAGTATAATCAATTGCAAATTCCTGTGATGTCACTCAACTGTAACATAAATGTAACCTAAAGCTTTTAATTAAGTCATTAAAAAAGATAAAAGTTCGTCACTAAAAACTATGCTTGCGGAGCAAAACTAGATGTTGTAGGTTAGTCACATCCTTCGCATCTGTCGTGAATCAGATATGGTGAACGGCAAATAGCTAGCATCATAATTAAATATGTATTTATAAAATAAATATCCTAATGTATTAATCAATAATCATTCAACATACTAACTGTATACATTTAGCTAAGACTGATGTATATTCTTATAATGAAATCGAACAGTTTGCATTCAAACAGCACAGACTACGCTACTTGTTTCAAGTTGCATCTTATGCGGAGACGATCGCTGAAGAACAGGCATAACTGACCTCTAGCGGCGATTGGTTGATATTGCAAACACGCAGAGAATCGCTAGTCTCGGAAAGACTCAAAAACTGCAAACACGCGGTCTTGTTTGCCACGTATTTGTATTAGGCTACCCATCGCCGGAAACCAGAATCTATTATAAGAAAAAACAGTAGAGGAAATAGCTCGAGCAAAATTAATGAGAAAAGTTCGATGTTCTGTGTGGAGATGAACAAAAATATTATTATTATTATTATTATTATTATTATTATTATTATTACATATGTATTTTTAAACCATTATTATCATTGTTGTTATTTTGCACGCAATGTTAAAATCTATTGTCAAATACAGAAATTAAAGAATGTAAGAATATGGATTTTGTAAGTCATTTTGAGTCATCCAGACCTGAAAACCACTTTGCACAAACCACTTTACTGCAAGAAAAGAAACGGACTTCAACATACAGACCACTGCAAAAAAAAAAAAAAGTCATCCCCAGCTCACTGTAAAAAGCATATTTAGGCACATGGACAATAATCCTGTTGAACCAGTGGAGCTCATGCCCGGGACCTGTCTACATCTGTGGCCCTCTGTGCTGTGTGGCGGGTGCGGAGTCTGGATGTGAACGCTCATCCAAGCGCTGAGGACTTGGGATGGACATGAGTGGTGCTGGTTTTTGATGGCTGTGTACAGGCAGAGGTTGTGTTCTGTATCTGGGCTGCAGAAAGTGTGATTAACACTGGGGGGGGGGGAGGGTTGATAAGGACTAAGCAGTCCCTTGTCAGCCCATATCAAACAGCCTGCGAAATGTTTAATGTATGTGTGTATTTGCACCCTGCCTTACATCTGTCTGCTTAAAGATTTATTACTTAAGTAGCACTGAGGGTGGGGGTGTATCTCTCCATGGAGTGAGTGACAAACAGCTAAAGCTGACAGCAAATGGAAACACATTCGTACATATTCACACACACACACACACACACACACACACACACACACACACACAAAGAGAGAGAAAAGTGAGCACTAAGGCAGATCCATGCTTAACAACAGAGAAGTCACCATAAAACACTTTTGCGCTTGTGGTGGGATAAAACTCAGTCAACCTAAACCGCTTTTCTTTCTTTCTTTCTCTCTCTCTCTCTCTCTCTCTCTTTCTCTCAAACACACACACATACACACACACACACAAATACATTTATGTGAATTTTTTTGGACATTACAGAAACACGTACATTATTTTCAGTAATACATGAATTTTCTGGACATTGCAGTAATATATACATTATAAGTGAATTTCAGATATATAAATGTTTAGATATAGATCATATGCCACAACCAAACAAATGCTTTGCCTTTTAATAAAAACTGAAACACATGCATTTGTAAATCTGCAGTCCTCAACCAAGCAGCTTATCCAAGCCTATTTTTCTTTGGCTTTCATACAGTCATTTTTGTCTTGAATATTCACATAAACCAACACACACATACTCACATACACCTAGCTAAAGCCACCAGCTAATGCTCACATAAATTGCACTCACACACATGCACATATAAATACACATGCATATATACACACACACACACACACACACAGACACAAATACAAAGTAAAGCAATTATTACACACATTATAAAGTATATCATTATACCAGTGAAAAAAAATAGGCTACCGGTACTTAGAATATCACTGGAAAAGACTTTATTCTGAGCATCGAGTACTGGAACTGTGAGCGGGTGAGCGAGTCTGCTTTCCTGACACCATCTGCAGCAGCTGTGGTACAGAGGGCCTGGCATTATGGTGGGTAGTGCCCGCTGCGCTGGTGGAAAAGCTGCTGACCTGAAGTCCATGAAGTCCCTTTCTGGTTCTGGAGAGCATTGCACTGTAGTTCTTATGGGTCTGACACACAAGGTCAACATCAGCTACACGCACTTTTATTCCAGATGTACGACACTAGGGCCTATAAAAACATTCAAAAGGAAATGAGAGGAAAGGAAGATGTAGCTGCGGTTTACTTTACTCTGACTGTACCTGTTTGGCTAAAGCAAGCCTCACTAGAACCACTGGCTCTTAGCTAGCAAGCTAAATGTTTCCAAATAGAGAGCGAAGCAGTCCGGTTTCGTTAGCTGTGCACCAGGGTGTTGGAACAGCTGGCTCAACTGTGGGCCTGTAGCATTTGTTTAAATTACGCACTGGTGAATTACTTGTTGCATTTGTTAAAAAGTCAGTGGAACTGTTGCCACTTGTCCCACACAGGCCTCCATGAGGCACCGGTCCTCTAACATTCCACAGTGAACTGTGCATTACCTGTGAACCTTCAGTGTTGACACACTAACATTTGTTTGTTTGTTTACTGTGAGGGCTGGACGGAGGGGGAAGAGGCTCCATGTGCTGGCCATGTGGCATCTGTGGGATGTTCCTTCATCCTCAGGTGTCTGTCCCACGCGGGGCAACACAAGCAATGCGGGCGTGCGCCTGCACTTGAGGGGGGTGGTAGAACTCAGAAACTCCCCCGTGGTTTAAACCCACAGCAACCTTGAGCTAGAATACAGAACACATACGAGACGTGCAGTTTACAAATTCTGCATAATCTTTAGGATTAGTCTAATCTTAAAAGTATTCTAATTCAAATATCACCAGCCCCATTAAAAAGCGACATGGTTTGCACTTAATCTGTTATCAAAGCATAACCGTACATCATTTTAAACGTAACAGTCACTGACTTGTGGTTCTATCGGCACAAACACTGCGAGCATCAGATCATTTCAACCTTGACTGACGAAACAAAACAAGCAGAGAAAAGCTCAACACGGAGGATAAATCGCCGTGTTTACGATCTGGGCTTTTCCCCCGACCTGTTGTGTTTTCTTCTCGCAGAGGTTTTGTTTTTGCAATCAGAGGCGCCGGGTTCTCGCCGATCCTTCAGCGTCCAGACCGGGTGAAGCTGGACGATTTATGAGCCCAGCAAACGGGCGTCCGGAGCTGAGGTCACTTCATATCAGCCCATCACAATGGGCATTGTTCCCTAGCCCAGCAGGAAGTGTCTGTGTGGGACTTCCTGCAACTGATACGTAAGGCTGAAGGGGGCGGGGCAGGGCATGGGGACAATGTTCCCGCGCGGCAACCGTCTCCGGGGAGCTCCTGTTTTCCAGTATAGGACTCCAGTACCATAAGCTTAATATAGTGCTGAATGCAGTGCTGTCGGAACTAACCCAGTCGACCAGTCTGTGTGTGACTTTAAATAGTGTGTAAATACCATGCACACACATTTACTCACTAACTGTCATGGGTAAAAACAGACGACTGCACAAGAAAAGCTCATCACTCCATAACCTCTCTGCTCACATGGTGGCCCTGGATTCACTGTTGGTTTTCACCTCTTCTCTTTCATTGGTTGTTTTTTTATCCTTTTGTTGTTTTCTTCCGACTAAATGGAAAAATATCAACTTTGATCAAAGGAAATTCCTGTATTCACTACTTCTTTTTTTTTTTTTTTTTTACCTATAATGAAGGAAAATTCGAAGCTTCCCGCAGAGCCAGGGGCCTTTTGACCGCTGAAACGACGTGCGGTACAATGCTGAGGGGCTTTTTGACCTGCAAAAACGGGGCTTTTGTGGGCAGATTGTGGCTTTCACGCCGACATTAACTGCAACACGCCGCTCTCTGGCGCAGCCACTCGAGAACAAATGCTCAGGAATTTTCCCAAATAGCCCCTCAGCCTGCCGGCATCCCAGAGCGGATGTAATAGGACCTCTCGGACATATTTACTCCCATCTCCACTGCGGGAGACATGGGAGAAGCTGGAGACGTCGGCGTTTTGAAACGCTGCCTTTTGTGACAGCTGGACTTCTATTAACCTCTTCCTGCCAGCAAAGAGCAGAGAGAACAGGACAAACAGGACAACCAGGACAAACAGGACCCACCGCTCTCCAAGATCAGAGGTGCATGGGAACGTTCTATAACTGGAGATCAAGGAGAGTCAGAGAGGGAGAGAGAGGGAGAGAGAGAGAGAGGGAGAGGGAGAGAGAGGAACGGAGTGGGTGAGGGAGGCAGTAAAGAGGGAGAGAAAGAAAGAGGGAGTGGGAGAAAGAGATAGGAGGTAGAGAGAGATGGAAGGAGAGAAAAAAATAGAAGGAAAGAAGGAGAAAAAGAGAGGGAGAGAGAGGAAGGAGTGTCAGAGACAGAGAGAGAGGGTGCTCAGCTATGGTATCTTTTACACTTAATTTGTTCCAGGTTCAACTGATCCAAATGCTGGAAGACGTGCACATAGGATCTACACATGATGCTTTAGCCAAATCCCATAGAAAAGGGGATCTACACATGATGCTTTAGCCAGATCCCACAGCACACGGGATCTACACATGATGCTTAAGCCAGATCCCATACAACATGGACTTCATGAGCAGAGAGCAATGTAACAGTGAGAAAAAAATCTGAAGAGAAAACAAGCCTGCTACAGACCCCACACCACCTACAGGAATCGTCTGTGCATATCTCACGAGTGTTAAGAAGGCAGCCATAGCTGCCACACCCTACCCCGGCAAGCCCCGCCTCCCACGGCAGTCGTGAAGCTCTCTCATCTGTCACAAGGACTGGCACAATCTAAAGGCAATACGCCCTACATCTGGCGATTAGGCGTGAGTCTGTTTGACTATATATAGCACTGCGCTGGACTTGGCCCAACGTCAGCATGCTTGAGTTTGTTTTCCACAGCTCAATCTAAATGGAGGTGAGTGCTTGTGGAGTAGACTGTCCTGTCTCCATCTTCAGGACCCTGCCAAGTGCGGGGGGGGGCTAAATACTGCTGGCTGCTGGCACGGTTCTTGAGCCCTGGCAGTATTAATGGCCAATCGGGCATCAGGCTGGCTCCACTAGGGCCATGTTCTCTGGGAGAAGAAGACGTCTCTCAGATGTGCATGGAGGCTCCGTGCATCTGCAGGAGCGGCCATTGCTGTGAAGAGCACTCCAGATCTTGGAGGGGGAGGGAGGGGGGGGGGGGGGGTTTGGCCTCATGCTTGTGATTTTCAGGCGGTGTTGCCAAATCTGCCTCCACCAAATGGATAGAGTACACACCACATAGATGGAGTAGGCACCACATAGATGGAGTACGCACCACATAGATGGAGTACACGCCACACAGATGTGCATACAAGTGTGCAGGAGCACCAGACATGAGCACAGGCAGGGCTTTTTACCTGTTTTCAATATGTGGACTGGTCAAACTGGTGTCGGGGGATGGGGGGTCTCTCTGAGTCTGGGTGGTGTTGGGGGGGGGGTCTCTCTGAGTCTGGGTGGTGTTGGAGGGAGTAGGGAGGTCTCTGTCTGGGTGGTGTTGGGGGGAGTAGGGAGGTCTCTGTCTGGGTGGTGTTGGGGGGAGTAGGGAGGTCTCTGAGTCTGGATGGTTTTGGGGGTAGGGTGAAGCCTACAGAAGGCCCTGCCCTGAAAGAGCCCTTTGTGTACGGTTTTGTTTGCACAGGGAAAGACTGGGCCTTTCTCCTCCGGTGGGGAATATGAAGCTGTGTTCACCTAATCAAACTCGGCAGAGAGAGAGAGAGAGAGAGAGAGAGAGAGAGAGAGAGAGAGAGAGAGAGAGAGAGAGAGAGAAGGAGCCAGACTGAGGGAGAAAATAAGAAAGACAGAGAGAAACTGTGTGAGAGAAAGAGCGTGTTTGTAAGAGAGAGAGAAACTTAGAGCGTAAGGCAGTTAACCTGGAGCCTGTGGTTTAGTCAAACACAGGAACACAATGGACTCGTTTATATACTCCTCATTTCTTTCTTGCCTTCTGTTCCCGTCTCTCTCACACTCTCTCTGTGCCTCCCATTCAGAAGCCCAGCCAGGGCAACAGCCTGTTGTTTTAGTGACATGGCAGATAGGTATGCAGCCTTAATTTAAACATCAGGAAACACAGAGGAGGTTTTTAAAACCCTGACACACACAGGCACATTCAGACCTACATGGCCACATTCAGACACACACACCCACACCCACAGTCAGACACAGACAGACAGACAGACAAACACACACACATACACACACACACACACACACTGACCCCCTTCAAAAGCTGAAAGCGAGACCTTCTGATCAGGCTGCAGGGATTAGAGCGGCACATCCAGACCTCAGGATTAACAGGCTGCCAATCCAGGCACAGACGCAAAACCCAAAGCCAGATAGTGAGGTGGATGTGAAAGACGCTTGAGGCTGGAGGAGGCATGGAGAGGTTGTCCTGGAGACGAGACACGTTCCAATGACCGGAAAAGAAAAGCGTTGCACTCAGAGAAACCCTGGCAAAAAAAAAAACAAACATACGGAAAAAAATTCCTGGGGCTGGAGCGGAGAGTCAGGGGCCAGAGGAACAAATCGACCCCATGACACGCGCCTGCCTTTCCATCCCTGCCTCTGACCTCTGACCTCTCCCACTAACAAGGCTTTGTGTTTTTGTGCCTGATGGGCCTGACTTGGGCCTGACAGTGTCAGCTCCTCGAGCACTGGCTGCGGGTGGAGCTTCTTGCACTGGGTGTGGGTGGAGCTTCAGACACTGGCCATGGGTGGAGTTTCCAGCACTGCCTGGAGGCAGAGTTTCTGGCACTGGCTGTGGGCGGAGCATTTGTCAGACGGTTGCCATAGTGCCACACAGGCCAGTTAATGCACATCAGGTATCATGGGAAGGAAGTGAGGCAAGGCACCAGACACTAGCAGAAACAGAGAGAAGAAGGAGCAAAGAGGAGAAGAAATAAAGAAATAACGGGTGACATGGGGATGAAAAAGAGGAGAAAGGAGAAAAGAGGAGAGGAGAGAATAAGTGACAGAGAATAAGAGAGAAAGAGAGAGAAAAAAGAGAGATAGAGAGAGTCCCACAGTTGCCCCAGAGTATGGTGCAATATTGATGGGATAGATGAGAGACCTCACACACACACACACACACACACACACACTCACACACTCACACACACTTACACACACACACACACACAGACACACACATGAGCGTGCACACACTATGCTATTCCTCTCCACACTGTAACAAGTCAATTCTAAAAGTTGTTTCAGTTCACAGGATTTGCAGTTTTACAGGTACTGTGCAGGATGTGGTGTTTTACCAGGTTGTCTCATACATACTTAACAAATGCTTCTCTACGCATGAAACCTCACATATGCCTCGCAGAAATGAACAGGAGGGACACAGAAGATGGGCACCTGTGGAGAAACTCCGGTAATACCCCTCCCTCATGATAATACCCCTCCCTCATAATACCCCTCCCTCATAATACCCCTCCCTCATGATAATACCCCTCCCTCATAATACCCCTCCCTCATAATACCCCTCCCTCATGATAATACC
>JAOYMR010000003.1:16700707-16730973 GCA_025802075.1 Tenebrosternarchus preto | reverse complement strand
AATTCATAAACTTCTTATTGGAGAATATCTGACGTGTAGCTGTTGCATACAGTAGTCTTGTTCTAAACAGGAGAAATATCGCTCTGAAGTGCCGCTACAAGGCCTCCTCAGGAAGTAGTGGTGCTGCACTGGTGAGAACCCATTGTGAAACTTCCGCTTGTCACCACTTCAGTTTAGACATGGCGAGGGTGTGTGTGGTACGTGTTTGACATCCTCCAGCTCTGTGCTGGCGATAACGATCAGTGAGTAGCATTGTGAGTGCGTGGGACGCCTCAAGGCCAATTTACGCTGCTAAAACCCTACTGGTCATCTGGTCTGGTTCTCGTGCTGCTGACTGTTGAACGGGCTGTAGAAAGGCCGAGCCGTGGGCGGGGCCTGTCTACTGAGCGCGTTCCGTTTGTGCTGGGGGCGGGGTCACTCCGCAGGGGCTGCGGGGAGAGCTGGAGCAGCGACGGGGCAAGTGGGCGTGTGCTCTGGTCCAGCTGCAGCAGTACACCGACTCGCTGGAGAAGCAGCTGATGAAGGCGGCTAGTGACGTGTACCGCTCACACTCCGACATGCTGCACCTGTCCGTCAGGTGAGTTAGCGTCCGAGAACCAGAGGTAAGGGGGTGCTGACGGGGATTCATTAGTAAGGAAGTAAGAACTTAAGGCTCTAGTATAGGTGAGATGCTTTTTAAGGTGATATAGTTTGTGGATGTTAAAACCTTGTGTTCTGTTAGATTTTTTTTGTTGTTATTCCAAACTACGTTCAGGGTAGGGAGAAATTTGGCAAGAATTATGTCCGACTGAGCTACATGTACCAGTGTGTTTCACCTTATTGCTGGTTTTGGTTCTTTCCATGAGAGCTCTGTATCTAATCTGACACATGGCAGGTTTCCACGTTACAGCTGAAGAAGGGGGAGGACATATAAAACGTAGAGGAGTGGTTTGGAAGGGCAGTTATTGGGATGGGTGTAAGAAGTGGGTTGGAGGGGCAGTTGTCGGACTGGGAGTGGGGTGGAGGGGCAGGGTTGGGGTAATGGGAACTGTATGGGAAGTGGGACATATGGAGCGTAGTGTGACCCTTCATATCAGGTACAGCATGTCATGCTCTGTGTGCCAGGAGTTGCACTTCTGGTTACAGTAAGGAGTCGGTATGGAATTACAGTACATCACCAACTGTAGTGTGAAAACCTAAAGCTGATGAGAGCTTGTAGAGCTGCTGTATCAGACGTAGATAAAGACATGGATAAAATGTGTAAATGTAACACTAAAGTTTTTCAGGGGTATGTGTGTGTGTGTGTGTGTGTGTGTGTGTGTGTAGGGTGCAGGAACACGAGAATCAGAAACAGCAGTTGCAGGAGGAGCTGAATGAGCTAAAGACTCATCAGGACAGAAGGGAAGCCACTAGCCAAACACCACCCAGCTGGAGCCAGGTAACCTCCTCCACCCGAGCGGCCTCGCTCCACCCACTGGAACATCATCTGCTTGGTTTAAGACAAAGTTCGTTTGGAAGCTTACATTCCTTGATATAGTTGCTAAGGGAAGGTGTGATAGATGGATTAGTTTTGCAGTGTATTGCGCACAGATGGCCAGAGTTTAGTGCAGTCGGTGGAGAATCGCTGCGTGGGAGACGCATGTGGGCACTGCAAGCGGTCTGCTTTTTAAACGCCGTGTGAAAACTCTCCCGAACTCGGAGATGCTAAGTGAACGCCCATCTTGCAAAGAGAAGGCGGCTTTCAAAATAACTCATTCAAGTCGCAGAGAGAATAGGTGGACAGTGATTGGTTTGTTGCCATCTGCATCATGGATGTGTGGTTTTTGTGCATGCGCACACACTGTTTCCAGGTGGTAGAGGAGCCGGGCAGCTTGCTGAAGGAGTGTGCGGTCCCCGATTCTTGTGTCGACCACTTAGCAGCTGTGCTCGACCAATACAAGGTGTTGGAAGAGGAAGAGCCTGCCCCTGAGGAGGTGGAGCTACGAGACTGCAGAAAAGTCAAGAAACCGGTGTCGCCTGTTGAGAGTCGGGCAATGAGAGTCAAGACTGAGGGGCTTGGAGGCTTCGGCCTTTTCCAGAAGTCTGAACACGTCGCAGGCGGTGAATCATCTGGTGAGAACGGCACCACAAACCAGGCAGTGAAGCGTAGAACTAGACCACCGTTGTGGGCGTGATTATGTAACAGAGGATGCCTGTCTGCACACACCTTGCAGAAGAGAACAGGTTGCAAAGAGACACTCTTCACCCATGTCCATCAGTCGACTTCTCTCTCCATGATTAAATGCAGCCTTAAGCTCTCCACCTCCCCAGCCCACGATCTTCCTCAGGACTAATCTCTCCCTGACTCACCACTGTCTTCTTTCCATGTCTTCTGTGCTTCTGTATATCTGTAATTGTGAGCATCTTTGGTTGCTTGGAAAGCACTAAATAAATCTTTATTATTATACTAAAGCACTATATAAATCTTTATTATTATACTAAAGTTCAAATGAGGTCCTGTGATGCTGTTCAACATTCGGCGTTACTCACACTCTGTGTCTCTCGTCAGTGCTGGTGGAGACTCACCATTGCAGATACTCTATAGGATGTTAGCCAGACTTTTAGGAGCACACAATCTCATAATCCCTTTGAATAGTCAGTGTAGACGGGCAGGCCGGCAGCCTGGTGCGGCTCCATGGCCCCTGGCTCCACACCCCAGCCTCTGGGCCTCCTTCACCCAGGGCAGGGTGCCTTCTTTTGGGTATATTTGGACACTCTGGCCCTAAAGAGAGGGATCTCGTACTAATCCCCCAGTCCCCCAGTCTCCTGGCTGCATGACTGACACATCACTGTGGTGAGGTCAGGGTTGTACAACGGGATGTGTGTGTGCTCGTGAGTCAAGCGCACGTGTGATTTTCTTCTGAATGTTTGTTTGTTTTGATTCCCTGTTTTCCCCCCAGAACTGCTTCCTGTTGGTGTTGAAGGTCTCCATGGTGACCCACGGCAGCAGCGTCGTGAACCTCAGCGAGTATGAACTCTCTCTACCATGTTTCACTTGGTCAGATCTATGTCCCTTTTCCTCTCGACGTCAGTGATGCCTATTGTTAGTTAACTGCCCTTCTGGGCAGAAGGTAGGAAATCTGATTGGTTTCTGAAAGCTCCCAGGGCCTGGACATGTTATTGATGATTGCTACACCCTGCTGTGTTGCTGGTCTGATATCACTGAAGCCATGTCCAGTGCTGCTACCCTGAAAGAAGAATCTCATCAACTCGGGACTTTTTTCTGTTTTGTACGCATTTGAATGTGGTTCTTGGGGGCAGGTGGCTTCAGACAAGGGCTCAGAAATCATTTTCCTCCCTGAAACCCTGCCCAGTCTGTTCAGTGGCATGAAGATGAACATTACAGAAGTGTTTTATGTAACAGTGATGTTACATATAAAATACTGGTCCATTTTTATTGAGGCTTTAACTGAAGCCTTTGTTTTGTGTTTCATATGTCACAAATACAAGCAGTACTGGGTATATGACAGAATGCACACAAACTGGGAGGAGGTTAGTCATCATGTCATGGGAAAATCTTTTGAACAAGAACAGAAGTCATATAATTGCATAAAGTGGTCAAAGCGGAGTGGGTCACCTGTGAAAACCTTGCAGGGTGACTCGTGGAAATGGAAGCTCACTCTGTTCTTTGGTCTCTGGCCCCAGGAGGAGGAAGCCAGACTCCCAGAATGCACTGGGCCTGCCGACACCCACGACCAGGCTGTCTGTTGTGATGCGAGTGAGGCTGTTTCTCTCCCTCACTCCCACACTCAGGGCGCTGGTAAGATCTCTCTCTGCCTCTCATTTGCTTTAGCTACCAGCTGCTTTGCAGTCTCTGGGAGAAGAAAACAGTTCACATCTACAGTTTGCTAAACACTCAAAGATTATTTCCTTTAGAAAATGAGCACATTTTTCATTTGAAAAAATTAATTTCTATTGTGTTTGAGGGAGCTGTGTTGCTATGGGAGAATCCACCTGGAGATCTCCTGCAAACCCCCTCCATTTCCATGTGTATGCACTGTGCACTTGTAAATCACATTTTTGTACTTTTCCCCAAATGTAAATTTAACATATCCCCCATCCCCCCTCCCCCCATATGTCCAGATGAACCCCGTCCAAGTCTTGTAGGAGTGTTCCCCAGTCGTCTGGCCCAAGACCAGGATACCTGGGTACTTCCCCCGAGCCTTCCCGCTGAGCTAACTCCCTCAAAAACCTCTGCAGTGATATCTCCCCTAAGCATCCAGCCTGGGTCAAGTCGAGCCATCTTGACTACCATCACCACCAGGTGTGAACCATGCCCTCCTGTTGATGTGTTGTTTTTCCGTGTACAATGCACTGGTTCTCTGAAGCCAGGTGTCGTGGTGGACAGGGTTGCTGTTTATGATCAGGTCACATGCGAGGTAGCCCGGTCACAGCCTTCGTTTGCTAGTCAAAACAGTATTTTTCCTCCCTGGGCCACGTCTACGGCACTGACCTGGGTGTGTGATGGTTTATCACTGCTGGCTGGAAGCTCGCTTTGCATGGCCACCAGCAGCCATGTGATGAGACCACTGAGGCGGGAAGAAGGCACAGCTGTACCATCTCGCCATCGTCTGTGAGCCCAGCTGCATCCTGGGTGACTGAGACAGAAGCCAGAAAAGTGACTTGTGAAGGAGCTTCTGCTTCCTCTATCCATTCTTTAGTTCTTTTGTTCGTTTGGTACTTTGTCAGCCTCCCCCAGCAGACTGGAGTCATGGAGAGAGGACCTGAGGGAGAGCAGCGTTCTGCTACCAGCGCAAGTGACTTGCAGGTTAGTTGGAGGAAGTAGAGGACAAACTTTATATTCAGTGACTATTTTTTTTCTCTCTACTACATCTACATCTCCTCCCCCCATCTTTCATCATCTGTCACTTCTGCATGCTCTCTCTCTCTCTCTGTCCAACACTTCTACTTCTTTATCAGATCAGGGTTTTGCGAGAGCACTAGTGTGTTCTGGTGTGAAGTAGCAGTTGTCCAGAGCTCAGTCTGAGGGAACCTTTGTTTTGGGGTGGAAGTTTTGTGGTTTTTGATGTTGCTGGTTGTCTGTCTTCATTGCCACACTGCTCTTTGCTGTGTAACACTGGCCTGTCCTCACCCTTGTGTGGGTGCTTTTATGGAAATGTCTCTTAAGTCCTGAAGCAGTGGCTGTCGAGTTGTGAGTGGCGAGGCTGTTACCTCCCTGCACTGATCTGATCAAGCCTGTAGCCATTGTTCATGTCATGTTCATGTTCATGTTTTCATGGGATGGAGATTGTAGAGAACATGTTTGTTTACACCCACTCTTCATCAGTGTGGCTGTAGAGTGCTGGTCAAGAAGGCTCCAAGAACTGAAAGCTTTCTGAGAGACTAGCCTGTCTGTCACCGATTGGTGACTTGCATAAGGACTTTTTCCTCACTGAATGTGTATAGCAGTCCTGTATAATTTTAATGTTTTCATTAGGTGCTATGTACGTTGGAGCATTTTGACCTGAGGGCAGGTTTTGGTAGGAATCATCTGATCAAGGGTTTACATATGTACACAAACATCACCTGCCTTTTGGTCCTGGGATAATTCTGTAAATGTGGCTCAGTTGTCCAAAGAGCAAGTTGGGTCCCAGTCGGTCATCATCGTCTTCATCTATCTTCATCTTGCTTCTGAACCAGTGAAAAGTCACACAGTGGATGTATGATGAAGGCTTTTAGCCCTCTGTTTATCTATCTCTGTTCCTGTCTTTATCTGCCTGTCGGTATTCCTGTCTACCTGTCTGTCTGTCGGTCTTGTTCACTCTCTCCCCTGCTGTTCTCCCTCCTCCTTCCATTCTTTTCCTCACGCATTCTTTCCTGCACTCACTCTCTCGCTCGCTCCCCCTCTCTCGCGCACACTTTCTCTCTCTCTCGCTCTCTCCCTCGCTCCGTCAGCCAGCTGCAGAACTCAACTCGCGTTATGTAAGAAATGTGTTTCCAGCCTCCTCACTTGTGTGTGGCAGATCCTAGCTATAGCATTCCAGCTCTCATGCCATGGGACAGGTATGAAGGTGATGTGTGTGTCTGTGTGTGTCATGTGTTTAAGCACGTGTGTAGCGTGTGTGCGTGCGAGCGCGTGTTTGTGCATGCATGTGGTGGTGCCTCTGCCAATAGGTTGTTTATGCTCATTTACTTCCTTCTTGCAGAAACTGACCCAGGAACAGCTTTCTGACGTGTCTACAGTACTGGACAGGTATGGTGCTTGTCTTCTGTTACCTCTCATTTGAATGTGTGCACCTGAGCTATGGGAAACGTGAAGCAGAAGAGGAAAACATTTGATCAGTGTCTATATGTTTGAATTCCAGGAATTTGTCACTATGAATTATTTGCTAATAATTGTGTGTGTGTGTGTGTTTCCCTGAACACACACCTTCAGGAGCTGTCTGCTACCTGTGGCGGAGGAAGAGGAGCCTGTGACTGAGTCTGGGCAGCAGGGTGATTCAGCAGGTAGGAGGAAGCGACACAGACCTGGCTTCCCTTCCAGTACCATAACGCAGGTACTGGTTTGGCGTTCATTGTTTAACCCTTTCGTTTTTCTGTCTCCTCCCGCCTCCATCGATGAGGCATGACCAAGATGGGCGGAGAAGGTACGGTCACAGGGCCTAGCTCAGACACGCACACGCCCGCCGGGGCCACAGACCCGACCCCCGACCCTGCACTGCCAGGCCCCCCTCAACTGGGCCTCAGGAAGAACCTTCCAACGCTCAGAAACCAGTTCAGAAGAGACCTGGTGAGGGTTTGCTCTTACAGTCTTGTGAATTTATTGTTCTTCAGGAAGAGTGATGATGAAGGATTTAATTCAACATAAGTTTTTTTTAAGTGCTGATCCTAGATCAGTACTGTTTATGCCATTTGGACTGAATAATGTAAGCTGTACGTGGTCTGACTGGCTGTTGGTTTCATCTCAGGAGATTTCCCGCAGTATGGAGGCCATAGAGGAACAAAAATCACAGGAGGACAGCGAAGCTTCAGCGGGCCCTAAGAATACGGGTAAATGCACTCAATGAAAATTATACCTCACTAATTATGAATAAAAGGCACAAACATTGCACTTAGCATTATGCAAATAAGCATTATGCAAATAACGTCATGCTAATAGTGTTCTTAGCTGAAGCACTCTAACATCTCAATCTGTTAATGGTTTGGTCTTAATCAGTCTGCTTTTTTCACTTCATTTTCTCTCTCCCCAACATTTGCATGCGCACACTTCCTCTGTCTGTCTCTCTGTCTTCTCCATTCAGATGACACATCTGTCCTTTCTGAAGACAGCAGAGATGGAAATAAGGATGATGTCAACAGGTTGTCATGCATTCAGATGCTAATTAATTACAATCTTGTCATCTGTAATTCATCATGGATATTTTCATTTATCCATGTAAATCTATTTACTTCTCTATTTGCAGTCTGTCTTCCAGTGACAAAGACATCGAGGTGAGCGTGTTTATTGAAATGAAGATTCAAGAACGTGTGTGTGATCGTCGGCGTAGTTTTGGCTGGGCTGCATCTAGGTGTCCTTGTCTTGATTCTGATACCAGGCCGAGTTCCAACGTCTGTCACTCAGCTGCAAGTGTGATATGTTCACCTTGGAGAAGAGGCTTCGCTTGGAGGAGCGTTCCCGGGATCTGGCCGAGGAGAACGTTCGCCGTGAGGTGTCCAGCTGCCAGGGACTGCTTCAGGTGTGTGTCTGTGTGTTTATTTCCCCTTATTAAATGAGGAGTGCAACCAGAAATCAATTTACACGATTTTCATTCAGAATAAAAAATACCATGGCAACCATGGCTGCTTTTAACTTTCACAGGAAGTTGATGGTTTCTAATAAGTGAAAGACGATAGGCTTTAATTAGTTTAGGGCGCTCGGTTGGCAGACTTTGTGCGGCTCTGTGAGCATGTGCATCTCCGTGGGTTTCCTGAAAGGGAAAATTTCACTGCTGGGGTTTCGCCTGGTGACCTCATAGCAATTTGCATTCTGGTTTTGCATTGGAGGCTCTCGCAAGTCTGCAGCTTTTCTGCCTCTCCCGGTGCTCTTAAAAGGTAAAGAGTCTCTGATATTACCCAACTCAGCTGAGAGACCTGAAATGAAAAGCCTGTTGAAGCTGTTCAGGGTACTCCCTGATTTGTACTAAAGCTCCTCTGGATTGGATGGGATTGATTTATCTGCCTCCTACATCTCATCATGTGCAGCTGCTGCTGTTTTGGGAGCAGGAGGGAGCAGGTGCCACCTTTTGTTCTCCTGGGGGTTTTCTGTGTCCTCAGGCTCTGATCCCCCGGTGTGAGGACGATAACCAGGCCATGGAGATCATACAGCGACTGCAGAAGAACCTCGACATCCTCATCCAGTCCATGACCAGAGTTTCCAGCCGCTCCGAAATGCTGGGAGCCATTCACCAGGTCTGTGTACTTGTCCAGTGCTGGTGAAGACCAGGTTGGAGAAGCAAAGATCATGCTCAGAAATTATGTATTCAGTCGTACAAACTGAATTCCAGCATTTTAAAAATACGCTTCACAGAAACGTGCTGCTGATAGATGCTGGTCTGTCATAGTTCTAAGGAATATGCGTTTGTGCTTGTATTCTGAACATTCTGCTTGCAGGAATATTTATTTATTACCTCACAGTTCGTAGATTTGAATGTGTGAAGTGGTTGGATAACTTTGCGTGTGTGTGTGTCATGCTGGGCACTGTGTAGGAGAGTCGTATGGGGAAAGCAGTGGAGGTGATGATTCATCACGTGGAGAACCTGAGGAGAACGTACACAAAAGAGCACACAGAGCTGGTGGAGCTCCGAGAAACCCTCACACAGAACGAGCGTTTCTTTGGCACAGAGAGGGGTAACACACATGTGCGCACACACAAGTGCAATATCCGCATAGTCTCCCATCAACCTGCATTTTTATTGCTTTGTTTGCAGATGATTTCAGGAGCAAAAAGCAGCCAAGCTTCAACAAGGTGAGCCAGTTCCAGCCCTGATAAAGCTGGTTGCCTCGGTTACCATGCATTTCTACAGCTTTCTATAAGGAAAAAAAATCACACTTGGTATTAAGTGAGAGGTTGATATTGTGATGATCTAGTATGGTTCAGTTGATTGATGACCAGAGTATGTGAGTGGAGTGGAGCAGCAAAACACTGTGCTCCTCACTCGGAATGTTCTGGAACTACTAAAAACGTCAACAAAGGGGTCATGTTTTATTGATCTGATGAGAAGCAACAGCAGAGGTGTTTTGTTGATTTGAAAGAAGACCAGAATGTTGGTTAGGTTTTGTTTTTTGGTTAAAATAATTGAACCAGTGTTGTTCAGCCTGTTGTTGGGCATGTGTCTTTTTAGATTCCACAACTAATTCTTTGTGGTAGTAAGAACCTTCTCCATACTCGTGGACTACATGTTAAGAGATTTAATTATAATATTTTGGATCATTTTCATGAGCTCAGTGAAAATCCCTAGAGAGCTCCAAGCTTGTAAACCAGTTTCACTGTGGCTTGTCCCGTGTTGCACTGGAACGGTATTGGAGCAATCTTGTAGTGAGGGAGAACACCAGTGCTCCAACTTTCTGAAAGGTGTGTGTGTGTGTGTGTGTGTGTGTGTGTGTGTACGCAGTCGGCTGCCCGCAGGATGAGCATCCCGCGGAGTGTCGGAGCGCTGCCCTTGGACACGGTGAGAAAGCAGAACGCCCGTCTCCTGACGGCGTACACACGGGCACACACGTGGGCACAGACAGCAAACTCAAGTGATTGTGTCGATTCTTGATTTCGCAGGCTAAAGATGGCCCTGAGACGGACGCAGAGAGGCTGGCCCGCAGGTCGCCATGGTGAGAATCGGCAACACTGTGCCCCTTAATGTCCCCCTGTGCTCTCTGTGAAGTCTGGAGTAACCTTGCTTGCCAGCTTTACTGGTGTTACCTAGAATGAAAAATGTTTTGAATTTTAGCATAGGAAAACTCATCTTGGGTGATGTGGTACACTTGACTCACTCACATGCTTTTCCAACTGATGCAGCGTGTTTGGGAGAGCAGGAGTCAGATGAGGTTGAGTGGATTTGTGAGCTGGTGTAAGGCCACGTCCAAGTAACCGAATACACAGCCTGTAGAAGAGGAGCAGGCTCATGGGAGCCACAGTACTATTCCTAGATCAGTTTTTGCATTTCATAAAGGTTGAGGCAAAACTGATCCGAAATGGGACTCTTGGCGAGTTATGCACCTTGAGACGGTGTGTCTGTGATGTTTTGCAGGAACATCGTAGGGAGGAGTTCTCCACGAGCCCCGCTGAAAAGGTTCGTTAGCTCTGGGTGTTGGTCAGAGACGGACGCGCCAGCTCTCACCAATAGGTAAGGACAGCCGTGGCAATTTACCTGGGGATGTTAACACGGCTCGCGGTGGCTGGTTAAAGCTGGGGGGAGTCCGGCTAGCTGAGGTATTCGGTAACTGTGTACAGGTACGGACACGACTCCAGTTCACATTCAGAGGAAGAGCTGAGGGAGGAGGTACCAGAGAGGAGGCCTAGCATAACACAACTAGGCATCAAGTTCACGTCCCTGATTCTGCCAGCTAAGACGTTAGTGTTTTTGCAAGTCGTTTACTGTTGTTTTGCTCCTTTAGTGTGTGTGTGTGTGTGTGTGTGTGTGTGTGCGCGCGTGCATGTTCTCATTTTCTCAGAAACTCTTTGCTAATTCCAATTTTAAATGTTGCTCCAAATTGTTAATCAGCTACTCCCTGTTCAATGTAAACAATTGCAATTCTGTACAAAAGAGAAGTGTGGTTTTCTTTTGGGGGGGACAAGCTATAATAGCAATTTGGCTTGCAAATTATTCATACCCAATAAATAAATTAATTAATTAATAACAAATGTATAGCACCACCTGCAGGATGTCGCAAGTAAACACACTTGCCTTCACAGTAGTATCCTGCAGTCCTGTGTTTAAGTCCTGACCCAGTCCATAAGTCAAACCTCTTATCTACTCCTCTCTGCTTTATAACAGCCATTTTTGAGCGTTGTGTGTATTTACCTTGTTTTCCTGTCTTATCTCAGACTAAGCAGCAGCACGAATCCTACAGGGGAGCAGGCCGTACCTTGTGCAGCGAGGCCGCCGGCCGCTCCCCGAAGCCCCTGGCTGTGGCTGGCTGCTCTGGTGGTTATGGCTGCTCTCCTGGCGCTGATGGCCAGCATCGTGTTGCAGCCAGCTGTGGATGCGGCGCCCGTGGGCACCGGCGACTCCTGGATGACCATCCAGCAGCTTCTGTGGCCCTATACGGGGCTTCGGCACAATGGCCAGCCTCCTGTGTGAGACTAAGGTTGGCCCCACTTAGAACTGCTGGCTTCTCTTAGTGGACTGGAGGCTTGGGCTGTGGAGATGTGCATTAGAAGATTATGGTTTTGTGTGTGTGGTGATTTAAGCACTTTTAAAGCACCTGGTGTACCTGTACAGAAGACAGCTGTTTCCACAGAGAGAACTAATTAAGCTGTTATTTATCCCCTTCTCCCTTTATGATTGAATGACGGATATTGACTTCTTGAGGGTGCTTGCCAGTGATTTGCTCACAAGCAGCTATGTTGAGCAAATATTTAATGCATATTTAATGCATGTCTGCACTGAAACCTTGTGCCTGATTAAATGTTTTTGGACTCGATGGCACTCAGGATTTGCAGGGGAGACTCCCTTTAAAAAAAATTTTAAAAAGCTTATTTTATGACTGAGCAAATGTATGCTTTTACTGACTGCTGGTGGAGTAATGAACTGCAATTTTTAAGGTTTTGCACATTTTAAAGTTTTACTTCTTTAGACTAAGGGGAAAAGTGTGAATATTTCGAAGTGGTTTTGCTTTTAATAATCTTGTTTTGAATGGTTTGTTTGATCAGGTTCTTGCTTTGGTGTACACTGTTAATGAACTCGTACACGTTTTGTATGTTCCAGAGGTGGGTAAAACACAATAAAGTAACTGATCCAGATGTGATCAAAACTTGCTGCAAAAACTAGATCTGATGTTTAGTTTTTATTTCTTCTTGACCAGTCTGGGTAGTCAATGATTCTTACAGAAGATATGTGCTGAAGAAATATCAAAATATCCAAAGCATCAAAAATACATTTTAGGCTTTTACTTGTCCTAAGTTATGAAAAATGTTTTGTCCCATCTGATACAGGGATGTTAGCAGGTTTGGTGCATTCTGAGCAACAGTACATTCTGACTTTGAATATCTGAAATTCATGTCGTTACACTCTACAGTGTATGATGACAAACTTGAATGTCAGTCGATTTTATTACAGTATTATTTCTGGTCCCATATTCGCGTGTGGGGGGGGGGGGGGCTGTGTATCCAGTTCATGAGAAAGTGAGCACCCTTGTGGAACAGAGCAGCCTCTGTACTGTATCAATGTAGAGGTGGTGGGAGTTGCTAACTCTGGCCCAACCCTCTGCACTCACACCATCTCTGAGCATGTGTAAGAAAGTGGAGTGGAACTCACTCCCCTCAGCCAGGTCAGGGGAGAATGAAACGCTCCTCTCCGTCATCTTCAGGCGATGACTCCTTTGAGCACCCAAGAGATACAAAGACCACACCTTCTCGGGCACAGGCCCCACCTCCAGCCACTCGCATACCTGTCAGAGGGGAAGGGCTTCTTTAATAACGTTAAGTCCACACTTAATCGTTAAATCCACACTTACTTCATTTATTTGTTAACCACTCACCCTGTTCATCACAACTCATCCAGTTCTGTGTCTAATTTTTTTTTTCTGTTGTGTGGATTGGTGAATGTTTTTTCTTCCACACAGTTAGTTAAAACCTACATATATTGTGTGTTGTGGAGGAGGAGTGGGTGGGGCACCTGCAGGACAAGATTCTCCTGTTCACACTTTGCGTTCCACTGACTCCAAGAGAAAGCGAAGGCAGACGATGCCAGAGCCATCTGCTCGTACACCGTGTGCTCTATCAGTGGGTCCTACAGCAAAGGTGGATACCTTTAACCAACTAGCAGCTAATTGCTGTTTGAAACAGCAGCAGGTCTATTACTATCGTCACTGCATTGCTGAAGCAGCTGCTACTATTTGACCATATTTCTGAGGTGAAATAAACGCCCATAGGTTCATTACCATTACCTTTGCATTGATATCCACATACTTTTCCGAGTACTCATTAACAAATATGTTGATTCCAGATCGCCTCATAGCTGCCTGTAGAGCAGAGAGACTCATCCACCTGCCCAATATAGGGGTGAGTTCACGAGCCTGTTCCACCTGAAGCATGCACTGGTTTCCCTGGAACAGAAATCAGAATAAACCAATACGAAGAATGTGTGCATGAATTAATGTCACCCTAAAATTTAACAATGCTTGAAAACTCTCGGCTCTGTCATTGGTGTCACGTTCACTAACGACCTCTAGCTTTAATGAGCTATTAGCATGGCTAGCATTTTTCAGACGAGCAGCGTGCTGGTTCTGTGGTGAGGCTGAGCCGTATGCGCTGAAGCTACGCAGCAGACGCCGTTGTTGGCCGGGGTCTCGCTGAAGCACGAACCCCCGAACTCCGTGCTACGAATCAGCCTTGCCTTGACAGTGATGCTGACTTCGGTGAGAGCAGCCGTGATTGTGAGCAGGACTGAATCCTGGCCCAGAGGCCGCAGCTCCCAGGACTGGAAGGGCATGTTGGCGTGCGTCTCCTGGAGCAGAGTGAAGGCGCGGAAGGCCGTCATCTTAAAGGAGAGGCTCCGCTCTTTGGCCTCGTAGCACGTCTCACTTATGCAGTCTGTCTTCCAGTGCTGGGCTACAGCCAGAGCACATTGGGTGCAAAGTGAGTGATGTGTAACATGAAGTGCTGTGCACCAAACTGTGGAATGGGGCTTTAATTTATACTTATACATTACATATCTAAAAATCATCTATACAAAACAGCTGATTATAATATGAGCGCTGTTTCTTATATGTTACTGTAGCTGTGTCTCCTGCTTCAGTCTCCTGCTCCAGTGTCTAAATAGTTTAGGTAATATATCAGTCAGTTACCAACAGGGTCCCAGCGTGCCACCTGGGGCTCCTCCAGGAAGACCACAGAATCAGGCAGGCGAACAGTGACCCCTACAGGTGGTGAGGAGTGTGTGCTGCTTTCCTTCAGCCTCCCTGGAACAGAGTTTTGGACCTGGGACTGTTCTGTCGGGTATGGGAAAACTTGGAGGCCTGTGTCCAGTAACTGGAAAGATGGAACACACACACATACACAGATTTATTATCCAAATCTCCTCAGTTATCCGTTGAGGGATCTTTCTGATGACGTGCCATGTTCACCTCTCTCATCTCCCAGCTGTTGGCTGTGTGAGACTGGGGAGGGAGGTAGAATGCGTCAAAGTAAAAGACTCCTCCCAGGGGCGTGTACTCCTGCAGATCCACTACATGGACATCAGTGGTGTCAGTCAGTGACTCTGCTGCAGTGGGCATTGAGTCAGGCTCATCTGGTGAGTATTAAGGGTTTCATGTTTTAGCCAACGGCACACAGTGTCCAAGAAGGATCGCTTCCATCAAAACATATCACTCAGCACTAAAAGCCAGAAAAATCTCTGTATACAAGGGTGACTTTCTCAGTAGTCAAAACTCATGTGTTTGTAAAAATACAAAACGAACTCTAAGATATCTAATGAAAGGAAACTGTTATTCTTTGCCAGATAAGCCTTACCAATGTCAATGTTTTCCTAATCTGGCTAATACATTCTGAGTAATTGAGTTAGAGTGAAGGAGAGTGGATTCCAACCTGCTCCTTCTCCAGGAAAGGTCGCCCTTTCTGTTAGGGTCTCTGTTTCACCCTCTCCCCTCTGCCTTTGCACACTGGCACTCTGTAACAAACACACACACACACAAAGATATCAGTATTAAGATATCCATCTCTCCACTGGACATGTATGTATACAGGATATCAATGCTGCACACACACCTTCTTTCCTTCAGGCCTGAGTGACAGAAGCTCGTCCTCTGCATGCTGTGAACTCACTCTCCCTTCTTCCTCCCCACCCTTTTCTCCACCTCCTGCCATCTCAGGGGTCTGAGGCAGGGCGATTACTGCATCTTCCTCCTCCTCCACTTCCACCTCCTCCATTGCAGGTGTCCTCCCACAGGTTTGTGCCTGGCGGCTCAGGTGAGACAGGTGGTCGTAGTGTGTGTGCAGGATCCGCACACCAATGTCACCCGTGGCCAGCTGCTTGGGCAACTCGAAGCCCAGCCCCACCTCTTTGAACTGATAGCCCTTAAACCTGCAGTACAAAAGCCGATGGATGCAATATACCCTTTACTTTATCCTAGTACAGGTGCAATGAATCCATGCTATCAGTGGTTTAAATAGAGCTAACAGAATCAATCAGGTATGGCAAAGCAAGTGAAGAACCAAACTTGAAGTATAAAACACTATATACTAATTCAATGGTAAAAAGACTATGATGTTGAATACCTAATATATTTTATCATTAATATTTGGATAAAAACAGGGAAGAGGGAAAGGACAAACCTTATATAGTATAAAACAGATGTGGAGATCCACCAACCTGGGGTTTTTGTTGAGGTTAGCCCACAAGCACAGAGTAACATTGTTATCTTGCACTACTGTCTGCATGTTGCCTGTCTCAATGTCCGACTGTTCCTTGGCCGACTGAAATGAGAGGACCAACCACAGCCCCAAGGAATTACTGTTTACCTCAGCTCTGACACGGTTTACCTCAGCTCTGACACTTTACCTCAGCTCTTACACTGTTTACCTCAGCTCTGACACTTTACCTCAGCTCTTACACTGTTTACCTCAGCTCTGACACTGTTTACCTCAGCTCTGACACTTTACCTCAGCTCTTACACTGTTTACCTCAGCTCTGACACTTTACCTCAGCTCTGGCACTGTTTTCCTCAGCTCTGACTGTTTACCTCAGCTACACTGTTTTCCTCAGATGTGACACTGTTTACCTCAGCTCTGACACGGTTTACCTCAGTTGTGACTCTGTTTACCTCAGCTCTGACGTGGTTTACCTCACCTCTGACACTATTTACCTCAGCTCTGACATAGTTTACCTCAGCTCTGACAAGGTTTACCTCAGCTCTGACATGGCATGACTGTTGTTATTTTCTGGCCTAGTGACATACTCTCATTGGTTCACAGAGTTTGTGAGCTAGTACCTTCAGAATTTCCTCAGTGGCCTGCAGCAGTTTGTCATAGATGAGACTTTGTAAAGTCAGAAGTGTGTCCTGATACAGCTGGGCAACAGAGGGTACAGGCCCCTCTCTCAAAAGAAGATTCAGTTCATCTGTCAGCTAAACAGGGAACATCTTTCAGCTCTTTAAGGGAAACCATCACTCAAACATCTATAAGACCCTTTTAGTATGTATATATATATATATATATATATATATATTCACGATCTTAAATTCAAAATGCATATATGCAACCACTTCAGACTGTTACTTGGTAGAACCAATATTTCCTGCAATAATAAAGGAGTATGTTTCTAGAAAAGGTTCATTTTTGTGAGTCATCTGTGTCCTAATTAGTTAACTTGGAGCTTCCACAGAACAGGGGTTGAACTCTTACAATACTTATGCAGTTGAGTGCTGCATGTTCCAGTTAGAAATTCTTGTTACAGGCTTTTTACAGACTCAAATAAAACACCAATATTACTGGAAATTAATTAATTCTGTCTTACAATAAATGCAATACAGCACAAAATATCAAAGGTTATTTATTATTTGTCTTTTAATGGGGGTAAAACATTATTGCAAGAAATTCTAAATGGATCTCAGGAAACTGTATCGACAGCCCATAATGGCACCATCACAGCTAACAGTTGTATGTACATACAGCTCACTTGAAGGATTATTTTACCCCAAATGCTGAATGTTGCTAACAAAGTATGAAAACTGGGGGCTTAGTACCATTATGCAAATAAATACTGGGCAATGCCCACCAGCTTTCACTGGCCAAATAAATACTGGACAACGCCCACCAGCTTTCATTGGCCAGTCACTACGTCAGCATCTATGGATGCAGCATTGGAGAGAAGCCAGTGGTATACTTGCCCTCAGAGCCATGGCACACTGCTGCAGGAGAGGCTGGATCTGCACCTCTGGCTCTTCCTTCCACAGGCTGATGAAGGCATTGATCTCTGGCTGCACTGCAGGGTTTGGACTGCCGTCACACAGCCTGTACCGGTCCCACTACAGAGACCAGGGTTAGTGTTCATCAACCATCTAAGTGTAAAAGTGCTAAGTTGTGAACTTCTCATAGCATCAGTTTGACACATATGGTCCCAGTAAAAGAGACATAGAATGTCATTATTACTAGCGACAGCAAACTGGAACTCTGCCTTATGCTATAAACTCATAATGAACATTTTATCATCTTGTATGGCAGATTGCCTTAGGCAAGTTGCATGGAACCAGTACCTTGGCGTTCTCCCTGCAGGCAGCCTCCCATGCATTCACTGCAGTCTGGTTCTCCTCCAGTAGTTGACGCAGTTCGTTCAGTTCGTCCTCCCTGCGTTCCCTGTCCTGTCAGTAAGGCACGGTCACCGGCAATTATTCAGGCCACCTATCTACGCGTACAACACATTTATAGCTGGCTCTTGGGAGTCATGCTTTGTGACAGCTAGCACTGACAAAATGAGCAGAATTACAAGCTTTTATAGAGTACAGAACTGACCTTTTGTTCGAGTCTCTCCCGCTCCTCTGCTTCTTTCTGTTCTTTTTCCAGTCTCTCTTTCTCCTCTCGCTCAGCAATCAGACGAGCCTCTTCTGTAGGGGGAAAATGTAAGGTGGGGGCATAAATGGCTGACATTACAGATGTTACAGACAAAGTTTACTGTCAGGTTTATTGTGGCAAGTGTAAGTTATGTGAACAGCACTGCACTTAAAGTATTGACTACATATGACTATAGCTGTGCATGTGGCACTGAATAAGGGTAACCATGGAGGCAACAATACCTTCCTCTTTAAGTGCTGTCTCATCTTCCTCTTTTTGGAGTTTGTCCTTCTCAGTCTTACCAGGCTTTGCTCCTTTTTTCTTGGCAGACTTTGTTCAGGTAAATTAACGTGCGTAATCATGTGAGAGATGGTTTTGAAAATGACAGGCCACAAGTGTTTGTATATGAACTGAGACTGTTCAAAACTGGAAACCAGACAAATCAGGTTTGAAAGATATCAATGTTTAATAACCCACTGGCCGGTCCCGATCTCTATCTAACCACACAAACCTAATTATGAGACAGATGAGAAAAGAAAGACATTGGGAAAGATTTCTGAAGAAAAGATGTAGGCCTAACAGTACCTGAGTAACTGACACCAGCTAAAGTCACCTAGCTAGCCAGCAAGCTAGCCACCTAATTAGGTTAACCTGTCGCTGTTGCTAAGGTAACCAAGGTAACGGAGCTAATGTATGTTCCAGTCAGCTAGCTAGCTTAGCTGACAAGCCCTACGTTAGCTAGCTATTTCTAGCGTGATTTTGATTTTGCGGCGGTATGTTGAGAATTCATTTTCAGAGTAATCTCTGATTTTACCTCGCAGATGTCATAGTTAGTTATACAATTAAGGATATCATCAGTAGCCTTAAATAGCATATTTTCTAACAGTAATACCTAGCTGGCTAGTTACGTACCATCCTCGCGACTCCAGGGGCGACACTATTTGGCGTCTAGTTGCTATGGAAACTGTCCACAAGTTCGCTCAGCTGCATTTGCTCTGCCTTCTGACGGTCAGAGGCAACTCAATTCGCAGTACCTCCTGTACACACAAGATGGAGACAATTAATTAAAAGTGAGCATTTTTAACGGGCCTTCTTTGTTGTGATGACTGTCACCGGTTGTAACATATATCTGCCCAATACACCCTATATAGTAACATATACTTTACTGATTTTAAAATCATATTTATATTGTAACAACATTTGCTTAATGACTACATTGTAATTTCAGTGAAATAAATATTTTGGAAAGTAGAAGAAATTATTGCATAGTATTGGATGTTGCAAAATATCTATATTTGATAGAAATCTTGTCACGTTTAATCTTTTGGCCTTTAAAACGTGCACAATCTAAACGTTTTTTAAAAGAGCTTTTGCAAGTCAACTGTCAAGTGGCTTCGTATCCTCCTCTGTAAAAACAGCAAGATTCTAAAATGAAATCAATACTCTTCGCCCAGAATCGCGCTTACACCGAAATACCGATTCTAATGCAAATAGCTTTGCACTCTGCATCGATACAGACGAAAAGTGTGGTCTGAAGACCACGATCAATGCACATCTAAAGGCGAGACTCATCAGATATGTCTCCACTGCCCGAGTGGAAATAAACTGTATGCTCAGTGGCACTTTTTTAAACCTTGTCTTGGTGTATGACGAGTTTACCGATAACTGTATTTTTATCGTACAGCTTTAAAGGAAACACTTCATTCTACGTTAACATCAAGGGGAGCGGTTATCTCGCTATTATCTGCGTAATGCTAGCGGACGTTTGGATTGATTTAAAGTACTGCATGTTTGTTTACCGCTTCTAATCTTCAGATTCAGTAAAGTTCCTGAAATCATATCAAAGCCACATCATCAACAACTTCCCAAGTAGTGAGCTCGCTAAGAGCAAAGGAAGATGAGAAAACAGAAAGAGACCTGCACGAGCCGTGTTTCGGTGCAGCGACTGGGATCACGTCACGTTCCTAAAGCAGAAGCCCAGCAGCAGTTAATTGATTTATACGTGGCCGTAATTGCTTCGGCGTGCTCTGGATGTCTCCTCCGTAATTGAGGGCTGGCAGCGCACGCTCCCTGGACACAGCGGGTGCCAGGCAGTGGGCAGAGAGAAGCACCCCACCCTCTCACCTCGTGCCAGCCAGCGGGAGGAAGCCCAATTCCACCCGTCTTCAGTATGCGAGCTCCGTTTCAAGGGCTACATGATGACTAAGCTTGACGAAATAATGTATCCAGAGATGCTAATACAGCTAGCAGTAAACGGATACAAGCAGGCAGCATGTGCATGGGATCGGCGGGATATTGCTCGGCTCTACTTACTTGCATCTCTCGTCATTTCTAGATTAGCAAACGTTCCTACGAACCCATGATCACCTATTTGATACAGCAACCAAAAATAATTGAAAACTGAGCAGTTCATGTGGCGTGAACAAATGTATTTAGCCATTTTTCTGGCGCCTGTGTTACTGCCCAGATCCAGCTAGACTTCAGTGATTTATGCTGGTAAATGAGATGCAGTATTTTTTTGTTTAGTAAACCTGCATGGACTAGGCCATGGGTATGGGCTAGACCAAGGGTAACCAAACACCTGATTCCACGTACTAGCTATGGGATATTAAGTCCTATGTAAGATAAAAAATACGCATTAAGGCAGAACTGCTCATGGAGGATTTCAGATCCTCAGGTGACAAGATGTTTGAAAGGTTACAGTGTTGACATACAGAGTAATGAAGGATCATCAGTTGCAGTGAAGGTGCTTTAGCAGCAAGATGGTGCAAGATGGGCACTCACTGTTACCCATTATTACTACTACTCATTAATACTCATTATTACTACTCATTACTACTACTCATCATTACTACACACTATTGTTACTCATTGTTACAACTCATTACTCTATATTACTACACATTAATACACACTGTTACTACTATTCATTACTACTCGTTATTACTACTCATTTCTCATTATTACTACTCAATATTGCCATTGATACTGATTATTACTACTAGGGATGTCCCAATCAAGTTTTTGCCCCGGATCCTTAACGAAGTAATTTAATATTGAGTATCTTCTCTCAATCTAGTCTCAATCTGTATTTTCCACGTCTGAAACAATGATGGGCAAAAGACTGTGCAATGAAGAGAACGAGTGAAAGGTAGAGGAATGATCACTGCTGTGTAACAAATAAGTTAAATCGGCTTAGTAACAAACTTAACATTACACAGCTAGCTAGCTAATTAAATTTACATGAACTAGCTACTAAGCTGGTGTGCTTGGCTAATGACATAGCTGTGCTATGCTAACAATAGTACTTATTCATGCTGTTTACATTTAATGACAAGAAATGAAACCTTTAAAGGTATGACCTCTTTAAATGAGACACACCCAAAGGATCGGGCTTTTATTTGTGCTCAATAAAGCTGATACTGATCAGTTAAAAAACATCTTGATCACACCTGATACTGATCTTTGAGATCAGATTACGTATTACTACTCAATGTTACTACTCATTATAACTACTCAATATTACTACTCATTAGTATTAATAGTCATTAATACTCATTATTACTATTCGTTATTATTAATACTCACTATTCAGTATTACTACTCATTATTATTGCTCATTTGGGTCAGTTTTGTGATCCTCTGTTGAATGCTCACAGTCCACCAATCAAATGTTAGCTGCAACAACGCAGATTTCACCAGCCAGACTATTTATTTACTGACTTATTTCAGGCAATTAGTAACAGTTTTTCATCATCTCTTCTCTTATTACTTCCATATGAATACACCTAAGGAAGATCATGCTTTGATAACACACAGTAATAAACAAAGTCTCAGTAAGGTGATCAGATACAGAGAGATGGACACACATACACAAACAGGCTCAAGTTTGATCAGGAAGCTTTGTGTCCTGTGGTTATTACTTTGATGTTATGTAGTAGAATAGATCCACCAGTCTCAAATGTCAAATATGGAAATGTGTGTCAGATGTCTTAGAAGAACTTAATCAGAATGAAACACTTATAAAGTGAAATGACAGGCTAAAAAAGAGTTTTAAATCATGGTGATAAAGTCAACATAATTGTGACTATTGTGAGTATTGTAAAAAACACACTGTTACTACAGACTGGAAGAAATGAGAGGTTTGTGAAGACTGGCTAATGTACCTTGTTTAACCTGACAAATAGTGGGATATATTTTGAGTATATTACAGGACTTCAGAGTCTTGTTGTGTCTGAATAATTTCACAGTGGAAATACTACAAACCTGAAACAAGGCAAGCACCTGGGCTTTAACCTGAGTGGACCTAACCAGTCCCGTCAGAAGGACGACACGAACAGTCCTACTCGCCTCGCTTGGGTCCGGAGTGAAAACGAGGCTTTTCCCTGGTCACTGGGTTCACGGAGGCCGGCGCGGTGACAGCGATACTGAGAGCTACGCATCAGAGCCCGGCGGAGAAACGGGATCGGAAGGTCAGCCCGCGGATCGAACACAGATACTTGATTCGCCGGCCAGTTCTTCCATGCTTCTGAAAAAAAAGTGTAATAGTTTGTGCGTAGCTTTTACAGCGGCAAGAGGTTTCACTCAGTCGATCTGTAAATACAGTTTGAGGAGTAGAAACTATATCGTTACTTTAGGTTCGTTTACATATGGGGGCTGAGGACATTCTCGAATAGCCTGTCCACATACTACATCGCTATGTCATGCGTGCGTGTTGCGTGAGCAGAGTGCGTGTGGTCGTGTGCGCGCGCACGTGAGCTGCGTGTTGTCAGAGTGTCTGCGTTGACCCACTTCGCGAGCAGCTGTTTATTTCTGTGGTGAAGTGCGACTTGTGCTTCTCCGTGTCGCTTGGCCGTCGTAGTTTGCTTAATGAAAGAATTCACTCTTATCTTTCTTTCCTGTGATTGAACCTGGTCTTATTTTAAAACTGATAACGAATTTTAATAGAAGAAGGTCGCTTCAAAACATTTCTTGCTGTTAAGTAAAAAATAATTCGATATGGTGTAGACATTGGCAATAAAATTAACGACCATCGCTGTTTGATTAAAGAAAGATAGAAAGAAAGAAAATATGAGCGCAGTGTCTGCAACCCTTTTGGAGAGAGAGTTGTGACCACACACAGAGGAAGGGTTAGGGTGGTTTCCGAAAGGGCGCCAAAACGGACTTGGGCTGGCTATCTATCACCAAGTCCCTCCACGTGCCTCACGGTGTCTTTTCTGCGGCTCTTCGTCCAAGTGGTCTGATTTGCTCGTCATGCTTTTGACAAGACGCTGGTGGAGAAAATCCTGCAGGAACTTTTACACTCTTAATGAACGGTCGCCAGAGCGCGCGGATATCTTATTTCTCTAAGGTCAGCTAGACCAACTTCGACAAAATTCACCCGATGAGACAAAGCATCAATCATTCACATGCAGATTATCCCAAATAAATAACCTGTTTTGCTCTGTTACTTAGATCCGTAACATTAATTTATATTTCTCACTTTAGTCAAACATAAAAATTAAGGCTAGAATTGTTTAACTATTGAAGTAGTCAAACTATCAGCACATGGTTAATAATGATTTCTGATGAGATTCATGTGCGTAATTGTCGTATAAATGAATCAGGTATGAATATTTAGATTATAATCTGTATTATAAAACGCACAGTGTTTCTTGTTCAACGCAATATTTTATACAGTGCGGGTGGCACGGTGACTCTCTGCTGAACCAGATCTCGGAGAGATCAAAATTCAATCCTATTCTAAGAAAAGGGAGATGACGTTATTTGAAAATGTGCCCAAACTCCTTAATGAATAACTTAGCAAGAGGAGCAGGCAAACTCTGCCCCAGCTGTTTCCTGTTGAAAATGTCTCTGTAATGTAGATAAATGTGAGGGAATTTTCTCTCTAAATCCGTCTTCTGTTCGCTAAATCTCACTTCTCCAAAACGAGCCTGCGCAATGGAACAAAGTCGGAATATTGAGATGTGACATTGCCTGCATCTCATCCTCTCTCTGTTTTTAATGACTTCAAACTAGTTCATTTTTGCTGGGCTTTGTCGCGTGGAGACCCATGGGGATATCTAGCGGTTATTTCTTTCAGGGGCATTTATGTGATGTCTTAAAGGTAACTTAACGTATTTCCTTTGAAACAGAATCGGATCGGCAAACCCAGATTTCTCGGAGAAGCCATATAATTTAGCATAAATGCTAGATGGTATGCTCATTTAATGTTTGTATTCGAGGCGAATTTGTGTTGGAATGAGACAGACCTTATTCCTGATGTGTGGATGTGATGCTCGTCTAGTTAAATCACGCGCTTGCAGGTTTAATGTTGTGCATGCTTGACTGTCGTAAAAACACCTAGCATCTGTGTTGTGACAAACTTTGGGTACTTTTGGGAATGCGAGACCCCAGGATGCGCACGATGACACGTTACAGTGCCTGGATGCACCAACAGACGGCGGCGGAGGTCATATCGTAAATTTCACAGCTGTCAATAGAAATCACCAAGTTAAATATACAGACATGTATATGAAGTAAATATTGCTGACTCGACAGTAATAAGTATTTGAGTGATGGGCTCAAAATGGGCTGAGTGTAAAAACTGGTATATTAACCCACTGAATGCTCTTCGGAATATGTGAACTGTGCCTAGAAATGCGATGCGCGCCACCCTGTTATATACATTTTATTATGTAAAGTGTTTCCTGTGTGGGTTTGGCGATCTCAGAGGCTTTCCATCTCAGCTCTGCACATCGGTAGGTGAACCGCATGACTGAGCCCGATCTGCTCAGCTCGGTGTTGTTAAGGGTGTGCTACTGGGTACTGATACTCAACGAAGCAATACTTGCGAATGACTTATAGTATAAAAAGTCCAAATAAAGAGGCAGCTTAGTGAGCTACTAGTCCGGTTCAAGAAAGAAGACTGTCTTAATATTTTGCTTATTAAAGGGACCGTGTGGGATAGCTGTAGGATTCTAGGTACATGTAATCACTTGGATCGTATTTGACTTATAACGACTAATACAAGTGACTTTATTACAAACTGGGTAACGCGCCTTAGCGCAGGAAGGAATTCGCCATCACTAACCGCCGAACCTGTCTGGCAGCATCTTGAGTGTCTTTTGGCGGGGTGTGGCTAATAAAACCAAACTAAACTTTTTTGCTATATAATAGTTTGTTGTTCTTTTCAAGTAGGCTACCTTAAGTTTTGTAGAGCACATATATTCCTGGTCTGTACAATTCAGCGACTTATCGATGTATTGTATTATTAGTTTGATGACACAAGCGCGACCAAGCTGGCATGATAAGGCCTCTGCAGATATATCGAATTCTGATGACAATTATGATAAATGAGTAATAAAACGCACGATGTTCTCGGTTAAGTTTCAGTGGGAAGGCGGAGACCTTAGCACATCGTGCTGGCAGTGTCCGTAGTAACTCGCTATCACTCCTCTCTCTGTAGTGTACCATGCGCTGCATCTCGTGCACCCACGCCCTCTCGCTGGTGCTTTGCGTCCTGGCGCTGACTCCGGCGACCGTGAAGGCGGGGCCTGAGACGCTGTGTGGGGCGGAGCTAGTGGATACGCTTCAGTTTGTGTGTGGAGACCGAGGCTTTTATTTCAGTAAGTGCACTTTTTACTTATTCATAACGCTTTCGCTTCATTATTTCTCCCCAAAAGCACTAATGTGCGCCTCATAAATAAAAAAAGCGTTCACTTTTCCTTGTTTTTTTTCTGCCCACTTTTCAGCTACTTTCTATTTTCATACTCCGTTCATTTTGATCAGTCAGTGTTTAAATGCTGCTACTTTGCGGAGAAGTAGCTAATTAAAACCGAAAGCGTAAAGAAAGGTGGTCATGTAGCAACAGGACGCATTCCTTTTCGCGGATTCTTGTAGTTAGTCACTTGGATGCATTAGGGAAACAGATAAAGTGGTTGGAAGTGTTTTATCCTTTGGTGAAGTATTTAATATAGAAAGTTTGCTGAGCATTGGATTATGGGATGTGTGAAACCATAGGCCAATGCTTTACAAGACATGAAACGTAGCTGGTATGTAAATGCATATATTCCTCTGATGACAAGATGAGGTTCAGACCCCCAGAGGACTTGGCTTTAGTTGTAGCTTGGCTGAAAAATCAGTGAACGAGAGTGGAGAGAGAAAATAACTGTAGCACAGGACAGTTTTCCGATAGAAAAGGGAGAGCTACCCAGAGAAATTTGTTTTGCTTTGCATCCAAGACGTAAATCTAACATTTTCCATTGAGAGCATGGAGTCCGTGCTGAGGCGCTTATTCGAGGTGTTCTCGCGTTCAGCGAACTGAGAGCGCGCGCCAGAAGACCTGCGTTCTGCCCAGGGTCACGTTTAACACTGAACCGTGGAGTGGAGAACGGAAAAAGGATACACACGCAGGTCATTATAAAGGAAAAAGACTGTACACGCAGGTCATTATTCTTGATCACTAGCAGCATGGAAGAATGTCTGCAACATGCTCACAGTGAATAGGTTGAAAAATGTCTCATTTAATACAGACTAGAAGAAATATATTTGTTTATTTGTTGTAGTTCAGGTTGTTATAGGGGCAGATGTTATAGGGACCCTTCGTTTTTTGACCATGTTTTTGCACCATTCCAGCGCCACCTTCACCCCCATCCACACCTGGGGCAGGTAATCAGGGGCTAGGGCAGTGGGACTGCATGGACCACACATGCTAGGGTTCAAAATGGGAAAAACATGTCAGGGACTCCTCTAGCAATGGGAACCATCGTAGGTCTGCTTTAGATCAACTTTGTGTGCTGCCAGAGTCTAGAGAGTTCCAAGACACCATTTGCTTTCTTTATTGCTTATGAGCCGTAATTATGTAATACACATAGGGGGCGCTACAAACAGCTGTATTTCGCATTGTTGCCATATTAGGTTTATCTTAGACAGACCCATAAAAGTATTCCATTTAATAGCAAATACAAAACGGACATTACAAAACAACCAATAGAACCACATCACCTAAAAGAAGAATACAAACTAGAAACTAAATTTGAAGTAGGTAATCTTTAGTAGAGCACAGCCATACACTGCCAGGGGTGAGAAATACGCAGCCAATCAGAATAGATCCTCCAGATTCCATAGTGAAAGGGTTCTGGACGTTGATGTGCCAGTCATGACATCTGCTGAGGGTTTATGTAAAAATACTGTAATAGGCAAAAAAGTTGTTCATCTAATTCTACCATTTTTTTTCTTTTTTAAACAGTCTACATATGTTATACTATATTTACTGCAGTCATAGTACTCTACATTACTGCATTATGAGTTTGGACTCATAGATGCCTCACATTTGCTGCCACCTATAGAACGTTAAAGGTTATTACAATGTCACTAGTGTTCACAAAACAATTCATATATCCTAACAGTATATTAATTCAGAGGACAAATGGCCAGAGGAAATGTTTACAATGTAAAGACAAGATGTGTAAAGATATATAAAGTCAAACAGTCTGTTGCCATCCCATAATCATTTGGTTCATACAACAAGCATGCAGAAAAGTGACCATAGACTAAATTCTGTCCGACCTATGACCCTTAAAGGCTACCATCATATTTTAGTGTTAACGATGATGAAAACAATGACCTGAATGGCTTGTGGAAGTGAGTGTTCTAGAGTAATATTTTGTTGTGTGGCTTAATATTTTATTTAATATTTTGAAGAGCTTAATGCTGTGTAAATGAATGTAAATGAATGGCCCACTCAGCATAGCTTAAATGTGAGAAAGGATTTGCTTTCCTGTCAACAGCATTGGGGCTTTTTGTGGTCAATAACAGGAGTTGGCCAAATCTTTTATGGCCTATCAATGACCAAGGGTTTGTTGTTGTCTGAAGCTGCTCCAAAGCAAACACATTTATGGTAATCTGAACTTTCTGTGAAATCATCATTACCACATGCTGAAAGGAGTATGGTGGCCTGGTGTAGACAAACTTCTGTAGAAGACCTGAAAACCCCTATGAAAGACCAAACCAAATGTTCAGCATGTCAGATCATGAAAATGTAGTCATTCCATGTGTCCTGACAGATAAACCTTGATATTTCTGTCTAAATCTTTCTAAAATGACCACTTATACTTGAAACATTCCAATGGGCTTCTGGCAAAACAAGAAGTGTATGTTTAATTTGGCAATGAAGAATTAGATAGAGTGGTGGTGCATTGCACTATTGTAATGTTTAACAGGAAAGAGCCAGACACATTATAATGCATGTTACTGGGCAGACAGTGCACTGCGTCTCTCCTTAGGTGATCTACCCAGGTACCCTATCCAGGTGACCTACCTAGGTACCTTACCCAGGTGACCTACTCACTTTGTGCCTCTTTTCCCACGAAGGCTGCGTTGTTCATGGGTGCACTCTTCTGACACTTCTATGTGATTAGCTAGAGCAGCCAAGCAGCACAGCTCAGTAGCCAGAAGTCCTCGTTTCACCTCAGTCTCTGTGGATGGCAGCTACATGGGAACATTGCTTTTCCTTACCAGAAGCAAACCCAGCCAGGGTGCACTGGTCTTGTAAGACCAGGTGTAGTTCTGTACCATGGCCAGTTGGTGCGTCTGAATCTGCCTGGGGAACAGCATTCTGGAGGGCTGTTATCACAGCCTCTGCCACAGTGATCACCAGCAGTTTAACTGGGTAGTTGAACTCAAAGCCTCATCTAATCAGTTGTCTTGGTTTATTTCTTTAATTTCTTCACTTTGAGAAAGGACACAGTGCTTCCCAACCTCATCACAGGAACAATCTTAAAACAAACACGGCAGTCTGACTCCCATGCACCTAACACAGTATCGTGCTATTAAATGCCATCTCAGAACACCGGCTGGATCAGGTTTTGGGTATAAATAGGAACCGGTGGCCACTGCTCTCTTTAGTCGATAAGCACATTCTCCACTGAGATTCACTTGCACTCTCCATCTGGCGTTTCCTGTTCTGGCAGTATTCTGGCAGGAGTCGAGTGGTTGATCTCCTGCATGCTCTGCTCCAGGGTCCCGCAGCACAGAGCTCCTGCATGCTCTGCTCCAGGGTCCCGCAGCACTGGGCTCCCCACACTGCTCCCCAGGCTCCAGAGCCCACAGTGGGCTCTTTCAGCTCTTTCAGGTTGCCGGTCATCTGCTTTGCTTCTGTCTGGCTTCTGACACAAGTGTAACATTTGTTTTTCATTCAGCCCCTTGCATGGTAACAAAACAAAACAAAACACTACAAAACAAAACAGCATGGATGTTCTGGCGCTCCTGCACCCAGAGCTCCTCCTTACTTCACCCAGAGCTCCTCCTTACTCCACCCAGGGCTACTCCTTACTCCACCCAGGGCTCCTCCGTACTCCACCCCAAAATGTGCAGTTGACGTTAACAGTCTTTGGAACTCTGCTGGTTTAAGCCATTTCATGAGGGATGGTTGCAATGAAGTGGGTGTACTTGTACTGGAGGGGACCGTGTGCCTGTACTGGAGGGGACTGTGTGCTTGTGCGGCTGGAGGGGACCGTGTGCCTGTACTGGAGGGAACCGTGTGCCTGTACTGGAGGGGACTGTGTGCTTGGAGTGTTCAGTACAGTGATATCAGCAGAATACATCCACTCTTGATCACAGCTGGAAATGAGCCATCATTTGTTTTATGCTCCCCATTAATACACCTCCTTTCTCCCTATCTCTCTCTCTAGCTCTCTCTCTCTCTCTCTCTCTCTCTCTCTCACACACACAAACACACACACACACACACACACACACCTGCTGTATTGGATCTACCTGGCCATGTTGGCAGTAACATTGCAGTGATGCTCTGTACATGTGATCTTGGTGACCTGCATGTGTTGTTCATGCAGGTGCCTGAATGGTAACAGCACTTCCATGATAAGATAAATGAAAAACTGCTGCTCTCTGGGGTGAGAGAAGGAGAGGAGTGCGAAAAGAAGGATCCTCAGTGTAATGATTTGTTTCCAATTATCAGCCTGACGTTGACATTTAAGCAGGCAGAATTTCCTCAGATGAGTTAGAATCACTGGAGATAACTGTGTGTGTGTGGGGGGTGGGGGCATTGAGACTCGGTCAGATCAACAACCCTGGCTGTCCTAACACATGCACTCTCAGATCTGTGCCCATATAAAGGAGTGTGCAGATCTCCTTGAATGGATGTTTTTTTACCTTTGTGGTTGTTCACATCAGAGCACTAGGGAGTAAAACACCAGCAGTTTATCATTTTCAGGGGTGCATCGCTGTTTTCCAGGAAAGGCAGATTGTAGAATATTTCATCTGAGCAAAAATAACTATTTTATTATATATTATACATGTTTTATATCTGTGAAAAAACAACATTGCTTCATTTAATACACATCAAACACATGTTCACTCAGCAGGGGACACTGTAACCTTTACAAACATCAAACACATGTTCACTCAGCAGGGGACACTGTAACCTTTACAAACATCAAACACGTTCACTCAGCAGGAGACACTGTAACCTTTACAAACATCAAACACATGTTCACTCAGCAGGAGACACTGTAACCTTTACAAACATCAAACACATGTTCACTCAGCAGGAGACACTGTAACCTTT
>JAOYMR010000003.1:16688488-16699283 GCA_025802075.1 Tenebrosternarchus preto | reverse complement strand
TAACACTGCTGATATATACAGTAGGTTGTGATAGGTAACACTACTGATATATACAGTAGGTTGTGATAGGTAACACTGCTGATATATACAGTAGGTTGTGATAGGTAACACTACTGATATATACAGTAGGTTGTGATAGGTAACACTCATTGATGAAAACAGCTATGAGTAGAGAAAATGTGTAGATGGTATAACATCCTCCCCCCAACACAAACACAGATAAAGATTCGACTCTTGTCTTGTTCCAGAGCAGCAAGGGATTATGGAGTATTACAGGATGACTAGAAACCCCCCCACCTGCATACAGGACTGGTGCAGGATGTGCATAATGATAGGTAAAGTGTGCTTCAGTGAAAAACCCCAAAAGGAAGAAGCTGGGAAAGAGAGCCAGGGGAAGCTCCATGGCTCTCAGTCTTGCTCTGGAGAAGCGTGACTGACTGGTTGATGGGATCCATGGCCTGAGGTGCAGGGCACAGCGGGTGCTGTTTGCTAAAGGCTTCCCTCTCACATAATCTCAGTATCCTCATTTCTTCCAGCTTTCCTGGGACGCGTTCTTAAACAGTGCCCCAAAGCGCCAGCCTGCGTAAAGAACCATGGCAGGGAGAGCAAAGGAATTTTTCTTCTGTGTGGCTGTAAAGCTGTCATGGTGCCAGTCAGAGGCGAGTTCCAGGTCTACACAGCAGCTTTGCAGATCCTTGGCTTGCTGTAAACCCCAGCCACCTCCAGCAGGCTTGCTCCCAGAGCCGGCCGCTTCAGGAGTCACAGCGAGGGGGTGAAGCTCCACTCCCAAAAGGACCACAGAAGAAGATGAATGGAGACCCTCTCTTTACTGATCTCCAGTGGCAGGCGCATATTGCTGACCCAGAAGTGTGTTGTGTTGCCTGGGCTCACTGCTGGTCTCACCTGCCCTCTGCTTCTCTCCACCAGCAGAGCCCAGAGATACTTAATACTGACTCAAAACATGTCAGTAGTGCTCAGTAGCATTATGGTGTGAAATGCTTTGGCAATGAGAAGCAAATTTCCTTGATTTCTTTCTTTTTTTCTTTTTAAGAAAGATTTTGCCCCTGAAAAGCTGCACTTGATCACTTCTAGGGAGATTTGTATAAAAACATCAGTCGAATGGATGAATGCAAATGTAAGTTTTAGCTCCATCCAGCTGCTGTTGGTGCCAGTTTGGAAAACCAGTCTGGAAAACCTGTCTGGAGTGCTTTCACAAACCTTTGTCTGATGGACCTGAAGTGATCGCATCATCTCTGATGGACGTGAAGTGATCACATCATCTCTGATGGACGTGAAGTGATCACATCATCTCTGATGTCCTTGCAGAAACATCAAGCAACCCAGAGTTTCTGGAGAGGAATTCTGCATGAACTGGTGAACTGCATAATTCATCTCTCTCTCTCTGTCTCTCTCTGTCTCTCTTTCTCCTTCTCCATCTCTTTCTTTCTTTCCCTCTCTCTTCTGCTGTTTCTCTCTCTCTCTCCTCTCTGTGTCACACCTTATGGCTCTGATTGACTGCTTCATCAGGTGCAGTGAATCAGGAACCCCAGGGCCCTCTGGGCAGGGGATAGCAATCCCTCTGCAGTGTCAAAGTTGCCCACTGTGCAGTAGGTGCTGGGTTCTAGCTGCCCAACCTGGTGGGCTTTACCATGTGGTTTACACTTTCACAGCTGGCACACATTTTCCTGCCATGACCTGAAATTTTATTTTCATTTCCTTCATTTATAGACACCAAGAAGGTTCTGGATGCAGATTTATTATTACCTGTCAGCTATAATGTGGAAACAACCTTAATGCAAGAATTCATATTACCGACGCTGAAACACGTCTGTTTCTCTGTGTCCTGTTCTTTCTTAACTCCTCCAAAGGTGATTTTCGACTACAACTGCATCAACAACTGAATACAATTAAAACAGTGTTTCATGATTCAACAGCTCAAATGGCATAATAATCAAATGCTGGAATCCCCAAACAATCCAACCCATAAAAGAAAAAGAGGAACGAGCTTTCTTACGTCTGCAGAAAAAAAAAACCCCAAGAGGATAGAGTTTAGCTGACCAACAAGTTAGAAGCTAAAAACAAGAGAAAGGCCAAGACGCTGTACAGTTATACTGCTGTGATTAAGCCAGGCTGTGCCTGTAAGCGTAAGAGGTTGTTTCCTCGTTTTGTTAATGATGCTTTAACAGTGGCTCTTTGTTTACAGGTGTTATACTTTTCTCTTAAAAGCATCACAGAAAACCTCTATAGCCAATTTTACCTCATTATATTGGGTTGGAAAAACTGTCTGTAATTGCTGTTACACATGTTAGTATCCATGGTAGTACACATGTTAATTACACGTGTTAGCACACATGTTAGTACACATGGTAGCTACGCATGTTAGTACACATGTTAGTTACACGTTAGTTAAACATGTTAGTACACATGTTAGTTACATGCAATGATTCTAGCCTTCTTTTTGCTTAGGTGGTAGAATTGTGTGACTTATTTTGAGGAGAACAGCAGATGCTAATTTGGATGGTGGGTTTGTGTGTGTGTGTGTGTGTGTGGATGGAGTGTGTGTGTGTGTGTGTGTGTGTGTGGATGGAGTTTGTGTGTGTGTGTGTGTGTGTGTGTGTGTGTGTGTGTGTGTGTGTGTGTGAATGCAGTGTGTGTGTAACAAGCAGACGCTATCAGGATGCAGAGCATCAGCAGGCCACACACCCTGAATACTGTTATGTATCACAAACACGCATCAGACTTTTATTCCCAGGCAAACAAAACAATTTTCAAGGGAAACAAAGGTGGGCAATACAAGCCATGGTTACAAGAGAACACAAGCACATGACGACGGGGGGCGTCGCCAGGGCTGAGCTGAGTAGGAGGGAGCCAATCAGTAGCCAGGAAGGCAGCAATGCATATAATACTAAGCCATATTTTAATGACAGAACTGGAAATATAATGTTAGTTAAAAAAAAATGTTGTAAAAAATGTTAGTTCAATTCCAGGCCAGGTTAGTTATGGGATCAGTTCTCTCAGTTTAAACATTTACTAAGCTCAAGCTTGTATCAGCAACACCACATCCTTAAAAAGATTTCACAAATGACCACTTTCACAGCAACTGCATCCCATTCAATTATTCCTTTGTTCATTCATTTTTTTGTTCTTTCATTCATTCCTTCATTCATTGACCTAATCTCTGGGTAGTGTACCCCAGGGCTCCAAATGAGAGCACCTGTCTGATCAAAGCACAGCCCCTCTCTAATCAAGCACCGCCCCTTGCTGATCAAGCACCGCCCCTCCCTGATCAAGCACCGCCCCTCTCTGATTAAAGCACTGCTGTCAGTGCTCCATGAGTTCAGAGCTGAAGCTAATGCACTTCGTCAGGCCTGGAATCCCAGTGAGCCAAGAGCTGTTAACTCTGACAAGGAAAGGCATTTCCTCCTTGTAAATGCCATATTAAATTATTTTTCTTTTGGTAGCAGGGAAAAGCATATCAGGCCTATATTGTTGTAGGCAAGAGGGAAACAGTAAGTGGTGAACAGGATATTTTATAAAAGCCATTGGGTGGGGCTTTGATGGATTTAGGGGTCGTCTGGGGAAGGCCACTAAGTCACTGAGTTACTTTGAGGATGCATCTTACATTAATCCTTAATTGACTGAGACATCTGAGAGCTAAGGAGGTCCAGGCATCAGATATGCCTGACCCGTCCTCTAGAGACATCCAGCTGGCATTGGGGCAGCCAGTGACACTGTAAACCCAGGTCTAAGAAAAATGATCACATTGACCACACTTGCAAACTTGATGCTCGTGATAAACTGGGTAGTCACGGTTATTTTCTAACTAAGCTCTTTCATGCTCGCCTTTGTGCAAGGAAAGTCGATCACAGCCTCTATGAGCCCAGGTCCCCTGCCACTGTAAACGTTAATCCCAGCCTTGCAACCAGAACCTTCTGAGAGCTTGCGCAGATTCCCACTCCATCCTGGGTCGTCAGAACGGTCATGGCATGGTGTTTCTCCTCCAGGTTGGCGGTGTGGCCAGGTGCAGGAGCAGCTCTTCCCCAGACCGAGTCGACTGCTCCAGGACTGCACCTCGCCTGCTTAATGCGGGCGCTCTGTAAAAGATCATGTGGAAATGGAAGAATGTGATGTCCTCAAAGAATGTGATGTCCTCAAAGTCCAGATTATTAACACTGCCTGTATATCAGAATAAGAAGAGCTGCAGTGTGGCTGCTCCCCACAGCTATTATTATTATTATTATTATTATTATTATTATTATTATTATTATTATTATTGCTCCTACTGCCTGGCTGAAGGCTACAGTTCACTACAGAAAGGTTCAGAGTAATTCAGTCCTTTGGTATGTGATCTTGGAAGCAAAATTTAAGTGGATAAGATTCATACCCTCATTGTGTGGGCAGTCTGAGAAGGAAATGAACGTAAGTATGTGATTAAAGTGTTTGCACGTGTTTGCACTAAAGATGTGAGCCTCGTGAACTGCATTTATGTCAATAACTTTGTTTTTGGTCGTTGCCGGAGACCAAGGGGGATTCTGCACTCTGTTTCGTTTTTAAAAGTGTCCTCTGGTGTTTTCGACAGGCAAACCAACGGGTTACGGATCCCGACGTCAGCACAGAAGTGGCATTGTGGATGAGTGCTGCTTTCAGAGCTGTGAGCTACAGAGGCTGGAGATGTACTGTGCGCCGGTCAAGCCTGCAAAAGCCCCGCGGGCTGTTCGAGCACAGCGCCATACCGACGTCCCCAAAACGCCAAAGGTCAGAAAGGTCACCAAATTGAAACAAAGCGCCCTGGTGCGTTAAGGGCTGTGCAATACAAAAACCTCACCAGTTTAAGCCATGAGTCATGTAGAGTAAATCTGGAGGAATTGGACAGAATTCTGGAATTCCAGAATTTAGCTAGATCAAGAAAGTAGCTATGAATGAATCACATTACCAGATGATGCAGGAGTCTGGATAAGGAAGAGACTGTAAGTCAGATTCATTAAGGGACACCGGAACCATTAACTTTTTCTAGAGGCACATTTCAAACAATTTATTGACAAAGTATTTGATAAGCCATGGAAAATCTGCCCACACTGTCATGGTTAGATTACATATTAGGTCATATTAGATTTTGCCTTAATTTTCTTTAATCTCCTTGACGTTACACAAATGTTTGTTTTAACAAACGTCATACGCCCAGTTCACGATTTCATACTCAACTCCCAGTTCACGATTTCATACTCAACTCCCAGTTCATGATTTCATACTCAATTCCGAGTTCATGATTTCCAGTTTGTGAATTTCTTCCTTTGCAGAAACCTGTGTCTGGTCACAGCCACCCATCCTGTAAGGTATGTATGTCTGGGAAGGCAAAAGACGTGCTGGTGCTTCTCGTGCTCATTCTGTGCTTAAGTCACATTAGCGTTTGTGGTCGACTCAGAGCCTGCGCTGTTTCAGAATGTGCACTATGGTTTCAGAGCCTGCGCTGTTTCAGAATGTGCACTATGGTTTCAGAGCCTGCACTGTTTCAGAGTGTGCACTATGGTTTCAGAGCCTGCACTGTTTCAGAGTGTGCACTATGGTTTCAGAGTGTGCGCTGTTAGGGAGCGTGTGCTGTTAGGGAGCGTGTGCTTTTAGGGAGCGTGTGCTGTTTTGGAGCGTGTGCTGTTAGGGAGTGTGTACTGTTTTGGAGCGTGTGCTGTTAGGGAGCGTGTGCTGTTAGGGAGTGTGTGCTTTTAGGGAGCGTGTGCTGTTAGGGAATGTGCACTGTTTTGTCTGAATACGTCCATATGCTGCAGGACTGCAAGGGCTGCTAGGTGCCTCATGAGACCATTTAATTTGATGTATTGGTATATCATGAATATTGCAACGACTCTTATATCACGATGTGTCTCAGTATCACAGCATGATCACAATGGGCAACACTCAAAATGCTGAAGTAGTGGTTACATTTAGAATGCTTATGTGTAACTAAATGCTTATTGATGATGCTTAATAACAAATCACTAGCAAACTTGAATACAAAACCATAATACGCTTGGAGCAACAGCGTTCAGCGTTCATTCATGCTTCCTTGGCCTTTTGTCAGGCTGCAGTAGCGTAACAAATAGGGATATCAGTGGTTACGAAAGCGCATAAGTAAATAATAAACAACGCAAAGTTCAAAGTTCTGATTTGGAATCATGAAAAATAGAATCGTGATGCAACAATCGATCGCGGCGTGTGCACCGTCCTTAAGTGTTATGAAGGAGCCAAACGTCCAGTGTCATAATGCACCTCAGTGCCAGGAGGATGCCATTAGTGGATAATGCTGTAAGTTCATCCCAGACCCTTTGTGCCCAAGCACGTGTTATCCGTGAGTGCACTTCCATGCCCTCCCCTCCACCACCCGCACGCCGAGAAGAAAAACATTAGCAGGAGAACTGGCTAAGTGGTTTTTTGTGGCTGACCCGTGCTTCGTGGGCCCCCCGTATGTTGTGTGCTGGAAGCACTCTTGTCACGTCCGATTTCTGTGGCCCATGTCGAGGAGCAGAGACTCGGGTACCACCCCACTCTGCTGCGCTGGATTGTGGTCGCTAGCTTTGCCTTCTTGAATTATACATGTTCATCTTCCAGTGGTGAAGATACTGCATGCACTGCTTTGACAGTAGGGGAGATTTTATTCCCTGTGCATTAGATAAAAAAAACAGTCTGTTCATTGAACAGCTGTGTTGTTATGGGCAACGCAAGATGGAGTTTCGACCCAAAGCTGTTTTCCCATTCTTTGTCTGCTTCTTGATTTGTGTCTCCGCTAGCTCTGAAATACCTTTTTCTTCCTCTCTCTCTCTCTCTCTCTCTCTCTCTCTCTCTCTGTCTGTGTATCTCGTTCTCTCTCTCCCTCTCTCCTTGTATTTCAGGAAGTTCATCAGAAGAACTCAAGCCGAGGGAACAGCGGGGGGAGGAACTATCGAATGTAGTGGAAGGTGGAGGAGGAGGGGTGAGCGGAACTAACCGACGGTGTAAAGTGCAGAAGAGACACAGGGCGAAGCCTGTCCTGGTTCCCCGGGGCAAACAAAAAATCTTCAATGTACAAAAAATGTACAAAAATACCTTGCAACTATAGAGAAAGTTTGACGATTTTATACACTGCACCATTCCATAGTGGGGAGGAGAGAAAAATCAGTCAAAAAAGCAAAACTAATTTAGCTGCTAAAAAGTTCAATAATACACATTTATTAGCTTGTTGTGAACAGCTGCATCTCATGACTGTGGGCAAGTTCATATTAGAAAGGTGCTGGATGCTTTAATCGACCAAAACTGTTTGTAGGCACCACCAATGCTTCCTTTTCTGATGGCCAGATGGTAGATTCACACACACACACACACACACGCGCGCGCGCGCATGCACGCACACACACACACACACACACACTCTCACACACCCACACACACGCACACCCACACACACTCTCACACACCCACACACACGCACACACACACACACACACACACACGCATACACACACACACACACCCTTCTTGCTTTATTACAAATGGTTGGTATCCAGGACAAAAAACTATTTTGATGCAATTTCAAGAGTCAATTCTGATCAGTCTTCCAGTAAGGTGATGATGTCTGTGCAAAAACACTATACAACCTCTTTCAGTGGTAAAGGAATACAGAGAGACAGACACAGAACTTCATCAGATGATTGTGCTTTTTTAAATGGTTGAAAAGCTGATTAGATAATAATACTGTTGATATAGATGTTAGACTAGATAAATACGACAACTAGATAAATATGGTGTGTAACTGAGGTTCTGTGTAATGTTACAGAAGGCAAGCATATACCCAGAACTGATCTCTGGACAGTCGAGGTCAAGCACACACTTTGGGAACGAGCTGATGAATGGAATCATGTGCGCTTAAAGTAGGGACACGATCAAACGTTTCAGCAGTCTGACCCTCTGAGACTGAAGACTTCAACCACTCCAACAAACATGGCTTAGATCAGGCTGATATACATTCACTTATCCCATTTTCTTAAGAAGAGGTTATTCTTTTCTTTATAGTAACATTCATCTGACTGCAGGGAAGGACACAAATGTAGTCGGATTTGCAGAAGTATTTACACCCCTTACATCAGAGTAACTCCATACATCATAGAGAGGCTGATGGAGGAAGATGAAGATAAGGATGAAAACACACCCTTGTGCGCATATATATATATATATATATATATATATAGAGAGAGAGAGAGAGAGAGAGAGGACCAGTTCCCCCAAGAGCACCAGTAAACCACTTTGTCTTGGGTTTAGCGAGTTTGCCAGGGGCAAATCACTTGGGCACCGCTCTAAAAAAAATCTTGGGCCCCTCTAAATCACTCAGGCACCTCTCTAAAACAATTGGGCCCCTCTCTAAGCATGACACTTCTACAGGGGGTCCTGAGTGAGACCGAAATGCTTGCGCAGTCTCCCTGCATGGCAGTTCTTCTTCCTGAATGGAGATCACGTCACACTGATCGCACTGTCCTTCCTGTAGCTGTGTAATCAACCAATATTGCTATTTATGTTAACCACCATATTTGTGACTTTGTTTCATTTTATGTGATGCCATCATATAACAGAACCGTATACCAGAACTCTACCCACTGTATAATGGTGCTATTTTGTAGTTACTTGCAAGGGTTTGTTGAAAGCAGAATTTGGTGAGTAGGGTTGGGGTAATCTGAAGCATAATTTGGTGAGTAGGGTTGGGATAATCTGGTGAGTAGGGTAGGGGTAATCTGGTGAGTAGGGTAGGGGTAATCTGGTGAGTAGGGTAGGGGTAATCTGGTGAGTAGGGTAGGGGTAATCTGATGAGTAGGGTAGGGGTAATCTGGTGAGTAGGGTAGGGGTAATCCGAAGGTTGGAGGGCCTTTTGCACAGCCTCGATGGCCACCATTCTAGAAAATATTCTTTTTTTTATTTGTAAGGTATATCATTTAGGTGACAGTGTATGTGAGCAAATGTATTTGTGTCATATCTGTGAATGCATGGGAAAAACTCAATTTTAAATAATCGTTTTGATTCAGCAGAGATCTCTATGACAGATAACTTGAAAACACTGTGAACTCATGACCTCCGGTACTATTAAAGGTTTAGTGGTAGTTTCTCTTACATGCAGGCTACATTTCTTAAGGTGATTTTGGCTCTGACATTTATGATCCTTTGCATATCTGCAGCAAGAAAGGCAATGGTGCAAATCTGTCCACAATTGAAACAGCTATTAGACACTGTAGGTTAGTCAGGCAAAGATAATGCTTAATATTAAGACTTTTTTACCCTGACCAATTTATTTATTGACTTACCTGCAAATTTCTCTTAGAAAATGAAGGTAAATTAAATTAGAATGATCATTTTACACATGGAACAAATACATCTGATATGCTGTATGATATAGTTTATGGATAAAATCTTAAACTTAGTATATTCTGCAGTTACGTTTATATAAAATTACCTATATGCTAAATTATGGAATTATTAATTATTATTAATTTAACAAATAAATATTTGGCCCAAGTCGATTTACAGGGGGATTGTTACTTCAGTATGATATTTTATCCTGTGAACATTAGCTAGTATTTTGCTTGAGAAATTTATTCCACTTACAGTAGTTTAAAAAACTGTTTGAAAGAAGTCATGCATATTTACAAATATTTATTAAGCATGTAAGGCTTTCCAAAGTTCAGTAAATCAAGAGCATACTGAAAGCCAAATATAATTGGCTAATTTCACATTTTTTATCTTATTTTCATTGTGCATACAAGGTTTTTTAATCAGTACATTATGTCAGCTAGCACAGAAATACATAAATATGAAAGAAAAAAAAAAGCGAATCAATAAATTCAAAATAAAAAGCAGATTATTAATTGCCTGGCCTGAACCAAAATATCCATCTCTTATGTGTACATACAAATAATAACACACACAACAAATGCAAACCCATCACTACAATACCAAAGACTGAATTATATTATGTATCACATTATGTGTCAAATATCTCTAAACATCACAAAATTCTTATTTTAGTTTATTTTGTTTTTCATTGCTCATTCAGAAACATTAATCCATTGACTGTGTGGAATATGTGTACACAGGCTTGTTCTGTGGATTGGCTGGTTAGTCTGGAAAACAGTACACTTAAAAACCATTTCTCTTGGGAAAATCTGACATTTTAAGGGTTGTCACTATTGGAGAAGCTGCTTCAACACACAGAATATTGATATTGTCAGCTATTGTGAGTTATCATACAGAAATGTTTTAGATACAGAAACACAGAATAGCAGAATGGCAAAACTGAGATATTTTTTGTCTCATTTCAGAATTAGTCACAATAAACAAACCATGATGGGAATGAGAACAGTGAGGAATGTTTATCACTTGTCTTTTTTCTGGTGAGACTTCTGTTGTGACTGGTGATCTATTGCCTTGTGTGGAAATTATGGAAATCACTGACAGTTCACCAGTCCTGCTGAATAAAACACTTGTCAATAATTGTAAGTCTCAACGTGTGAGTTTCTACCAGTAGAAAATAGTATGCAAAGGAAGACTGGACCACACACACGGTATTTCTACTGCACCATGTACCATACCTCAAATATACCTCAAACAATATTCTGTTCGATTTGATTCTCAGTTTTTTCTTAGAGAAATATTATCCATTGGTTTTCCCAGTTCTTCTATAACACACAAAAAATGTTAAGGGGGTTAAGGAGAATGCTCCATGTTCAGGGATGGGTTCATTCAGGAGAATGCTCCATGTTCAGGGATGGGTTCATTCAGGAGAATGCTC
>JAOYMR010000003.1:16635030-16650468 GCA_025802075.1 Tenebrosternarchus preto | reverse complement strand
CCCCCCCCCCCCCCCCCCCCCCCCCCCCCCCCCCCCCCCCCCCCCCCCCCCCCCCCCCCCCCCCCCCCCCCAGGCCAAGCATATTTCATAAAACCTGAGCTCAAGCTAAAATCAGAAAGAAATTCGCTAGAAATGTGTTTTGTGATCTTAATTACACGTAATTGCACATTGTTATACACGATTATTAAACAATGAGATGGTGTTTGGCAGCGTAGGGTATCATTGTCTAGCTTTAATTCGTTTCTGAATCCGTATTAAGAATTCAAAATACACAGACTTAATACTGACCGATTTGTTAGTTCCGTACTGACAGTGCTGCGTATTTACAACAGACTGCATTTAGTTCAAATCTGATTATTTAATGTGTCGGCCGACTCCGGTAAATATATTATAGGTAAAATATATAATCAGGAGTCTGAATATTAACCCTTTCGTGATATAAATGCAGGCAGAACAGAGGCTAAATATCCATATCTATAATCTAATTTCTTCTGTCTTATTATTTTTTAAATTTCTTTTCGAAAGGATCGAAATGTTTCGTGAGTTGTTAGAGGTGCATCTTGAACATTCACTAAGAAAATGTATAGGCAACACTATGCGTTTAGTCCAAATAAAAAAAAAAAAATACCAAAAATACTAATTTATTTGCCTAAGGAGTACGTTAGAATAGTTGAAATGCAATGCGTCACTATAGTAATGGAATATTAAACGCACTAAGACAAGCTACATAAATTGTCAAGTAATGACTTGTCAAAAAGCATAAGTGTGTCGAACCCCTCTCTGTGTGTGCTCACGCACTCCCAAATTGAGCCCCAACACCCCTACAATAAGAGTACAAAGTCGTTTTGTTGTTATTGTTGTTTAAAAATGGATGATCGTCTCTGATCAGGTGAAAACTGTTTTATGGTGTAGACGGGGAATGATAGTCCAAAATTACGTTAAAACGTTCTTTTTTTGTTAGAAAAAACGCTTGTGTCTTATTTGGTCCTCAGCACCCCTGAAACTCTGATCCTAGAATCGCCCCTGACAAAAAGGTTAGAATATATTTAACCAAGTAACATAAATTGTTATTACCACACTTTGTTTATTCATTTAAACGCTACTGCAGGCATTTGAACCTATAAACTAAAGATAAGGCTATATCATCTACAAGAATACATGACATCATTTGAATACTCAAATCTCTCTCTCTCTCTCTCTCTCTCTCACTCTCTCTCTCCTCCTCTGTCTCTTTGTCTTTCTCACACCATTCCACTACCTTGTTGCTCTGTGTGAGTGAATGGCCCTTCACTTAAAAAGAATTTATGTTTCCACATCTTCCAGCCACTGGGAAAGGCCTTACTACTATCTTGTTTCCCTACTCCATCTTCTGCAGAGCACTGCACAGAATTCCCATCTCACCTGAAACAGAAACAGCACTTAGAATGGACTGTATTTTAATACAGGATCACATCTTTCCAAAGGCTTCCCACCTCGACCATTCATTTAACAACAATCACCTGATATATAAATGCAAACCTGCATGCAAAGAATCACTGGCTGTTTGAAAAAGAAAAAAGTTTAGGAATATTGTCTTATTAAGAGCACAGGCAACATCTCCGTTTTTATAAACAATGAGAGGTCAGTGGTTAATATGGTCATTCTTTGTTTATGTTGATGGCCTGGATCTTAAAATAAAATCTTATTTCACTTAGTACATTTTGTTTGATCTTCTAATTAGCCAGCAAGTTCCACTGTTAACCATTCATTCTGTGATACTTTATATATTTGTAACTTGCCTGTTATCTACTAGCTTCTTTGTTAAATGCTGTTAAGGGCAAAATATATTTCAACCTTTTGCATGCCCAGGCTAACATAACCACCCTGTCCTGGAACTACTAATTCCATATTCATTTCAGTGTAGTTACTGCTGACTATCAGTGTTAAGATTAATAATTCAAATAATAAGTCTAATAAGAGTTGGAGGAGGCTGAAGACACACCACTGATGCTGTCTGCCAGGTTCCTTAGTTGCTGAGTACTGTCCAAAACCTCAATGCTCTGGGTGTAGGCATTGTAGCGCACAAAGAAGGGTCTCGGGATGGTGGCAGCAAATCTCCTGCACAAGAGAGGGACCAAAGTCAAGTCCTTCAGGTCAGTCGTGGGTAAAGATCACCAGGGCAACCAAGTTCCAGTCCTTTTTGGTCACTTCACCTGACTTTCTGTTTGGCATCCTCAAAGCTGTCGGCCACGAAGTAGACAGGCTGGAACTCAGTGATGGGGTATTTTTGCAGGCACGTCTTCTCCGGCTCGAACGGCAGGATTCTGGGCTCGTCAGTCAGAGAGTACTACAGTAGAGAAACACACTGGCTCAGTGTTTTTGATCCTCACCTGCTGATTCGTACAACTGCAGGATGATATCATCGAAAGTAAAAATATCTCTCACAGAAATGTTAATTCAAAAACAGTAGCATTACTAAAAGCAATTAAAACTACTGGGCTCCAGTTAGCAATTTCTTCGTGTCTGGTCCCCAGCTGTTCATTCACTTTACCAACATTGTTAGCATATTTAAGTAAATATCTTCTTTATGATGCCTTGGACTAATTCCAGCCCTGTTCAGTGAGTGAAAGAAAGCCTTCCAGGTCCTTCACATCAGCACCTTACAATATGCACCTGATGACTGTACCACAAGCAACCACCTTGTGGTGGTGTAGACACACTGAACCTGGGCGGAGCTGCCTATCCACTTCCATACTGGGCAGCACCAGGCCAGTTCACATGGTTTTAGTAAGTGTCCATTCCAGTGTTTCAGGATTAGGGTCATTATTCCAGAATATGACTGCTTAATCCAGGGATAAATTCATTGTGATACAGGAGTAAATTTAGGAAGCACACACACACACACAAAACAACAACAACTTACTTTCAGCTCCCCAAATGAAGAGAGGAGTCCTGCTCCATAAGCCTTGAGGTCGTTCCCCTGCCTGCACAGCCCGAACTCCAGTGTAAACCAGTACACCTACAAACCCACACAGAGACTGCATAGTAACCGAGCTGTACTGGGAGCACTGGTGCGAGGGTGTGTGCGCTGGTTTGTCAGGATAAGGTGAGTACTGATGCTGAGGATGATCTGATGTTACATCATTCTCACCGTAGCGAGTTTCTCTATGTATTCATCTGGGGCCCCGAGGGAAGCCAGGCCAATTTCCTGTTCAGAAGGAAGCAGCTGCTCAAATGTGTCTTTGGATTTTTACACTTTTCACTCATGTAAAAAAGTCTTACATAAGTGCGATCAAGTATAACGACCCAGTCAGTACAAAGCAAGGGGCGTAATGTCTAGAATATGTTGTAAACATATTTGCAAGTGTTAGATAGCACATGTGGGTAATATCAGGGCATGCAAAACTCTTTAAAGACTCTAATGTTGCGTTCACTGGTAAGACTCTCTAATGCTGCGTTCACTGGTAAGACTTTCTAATGATGAGTTCACTGGTAAGACTCTCTAATTTTGCGTTCATGTACCAAACCTGTGAGAACTGTGCAAAACTGGGGTCTGCAAACAGAGGGACGTGGCCCAACAGCTCATGACAGATGTCCCTGTAAAAGAATACAAGCCTCTTCATACTTCTGTTAGGTGGAATCATAATTATAAATAACCAGAATAATATTTTATTATATTGTGTGTGTCTATGTACGTGTGTGTAGGTTTCTGTATACATTGGAGCATCTGTGTGCGTGAATGTGTGTGTGTAGCTTTGTGTATACATTTGTGTATGTGTGTATGTTTACATGTTTACATGTTTCTATGTGTGTGTGTGTGTTGTACTCATGGATCAGCTGTGTACTTGGGTTTGAAGCTGTGTGTATATGTGTGTGTGAATGTGTGTGTACTCATGGTTCAGGTGTGTACAGGGGTCTGGAGCTGTGTGTGTGTGTGTGTGTTGTACTCACGGTTCAGGTGTGTACATGGGTCTGGAGCTGTGCCGTATGTACTGGGTGGAATGAAACACTCGAAAGGCCAAACCAGCCAGGAAGTCTCGAGAAGACAGCAAACCAGCCACAGGACGCACTCGGAAACCAGTGCATGCTAGAGAAGAAAGGAGCAAGCTAGATGAGTCCTAGATCAGTCCTAAATAAGTCCTAGATGAGTCCTAGATGAGGCATAGATTAATCCTAAATAAGTTCTAAATGAGTTCTACATGAATCATAGATAAATTCTAGATGAGTCCTCAATTTGAGGTAAATTCTAGACCAATTCTCGATGAGTCTTAGATGAGTCCTAAATGAGTTTAAATAATTGAAAGTGGTGGACTTTGTACTTTATTAGCAGCAGATCCAGCAGTGGATTTGAACAATATGATACACTTCAATTTATCAGCTGAAATCGACACATTTGTTTCCATGGACAACTACATTTTGTCTTTTGGGACATTTTCACCCTGTTTGTAATCTGAGCTTGAGAAGGAGTGGTGCAGCCCGTAGCTCATGCACTCACACTGCAGGTACTGGGAGACGTCCTCCAGCTGCGGTACGTTGTCCTCGCTGTAGCCACAGTATTTCTCCAGCAGTGGGAAGACTCGGTTGTGCTCGTGGCAGGCGTGCGTCGGGTACAGAGTCTTCAGTTCCCTGAACACTGTGTACCAGGTGCCCCGCTCCTCCTCTGTGTACTCCACCCGTGGGATGGGCTGTCCGCTGGGGGCACAGTGGGACACAGGCCGCTTACACACACACTCTGGTCTGGACACAGGTCACTCGTAGGTAAACTACAGACCGCTTACACACACACTCTGGTCTGGACACAGGTCACTCGTAGGTAAACTACAGACCGCGTACACACACACTCTGGTCTGGACACAGGTCACTCGTAGGTAAACTACAGACCGTTTACACACACACTCTGGTCTGGACACAGAAAGAAGGCTCAGACTTGCTCAGAAACACATACAGTGCAACAATAGCCCTGTATTATTTTCACAAGAAGCATTTCAGGCGTGTTTAGGTCATATGACAGCTTGTTTAGGTCATGTGACTGGTGAATGAAAATGCCTGGATGCTCACAGCACATGCCAGAATGTGTCTAATGAAGACAGGTACAGGTATACACAGGTACAGGTATACACAGGTACAGGTATACACAGGTACAGGTGAGGCACAGTCTCAACGGCACATGCTAACAGCACATGCTTTTACATTGATCATGCATTTACCATCTCACACTGTACAGGAGTTCAGTAGCAGTGTCTTCCCAAGCCTCTATTGTATGTGTGTGTGTGTGTTCATATGTGTGTGTGTGTGTGTGTGTGTGTGTGTATGTAAATCCATGTTTCTGCAGTGGGCGTTTCATTGAGCCCTCCTGGCCTTTGTAGTGCTTGTGTGAATAATGTAGATCAATTATGATGAGAAAGCTGTAGAGGTGCCGGCCTCCCCGTGACCAGCACGTCTCACGCTCAGCTTTTGTCTGCGAGGGTAATTTTCCATAAAAGGAACACACACACTCACACACACTCAGCAGCTCTGCACTTCACTACGGCAATGTATAAGTCAGAAAAACAGATAGAAAGATGGACAATTTAAAAAGGCAGGATTCTAGAGAAAGTAACATAATTATCTACAGAATAACATAATTAGAGAGCAGTAGTTACTGTCTGTAGTTGTAGGCAATGTCAGCAAATTCCTTTCGTCTGGTCCTGTAGACTGGGTCCTTGAAGCCCTGTGAATTAAGGGCAGGTAAAAGAGAAAGATGTCAGAGCCTCGGATGAGCCAACCAGCACCGCTGAGAACGGCCTCGTCCTGCCCATCCTGCCCTGGCCTTTGACAGTATTACTCATGCGAGCTGCACTTGGAGCGGTGAAAGACATATTCAAATGAAGCCTTTGTAGAGTGTTTGTTGCTCATGATGAATGCATTTCAGTTTAATGGCAACTGGAAAGGGTGCAATTATTTATAATTATAGGGGCTCAATTAAAGTGATGACATCAGTTTGAGGTTTTCATTAGAATACACAATGAGGCAGGTCCTCATGCCTTTCAGTGGCACACGTGTTCAAAAACACACCCACACACAGATGCATCCGAACAAGAAGCAAAAGCTGTGCACTCTTGTTCTTTCTCTTTCTCACCAACACCCACACACTCACTTTATAGGCATGTTCCTACGCCTAAACAGAAATGAAAACCTCAACCGCAGAGGATCCACAAGGAAAGCAGCACTTTTAGACTGACAATTGATGTAATATTTTTCTATTATAGTGGGAACATGAACGATACAGTTAAAGAGAGTTCACACACACACACAGATGCACAGTCACACACACACACACACACACACACACAGATGCACAGTCAAACACACACACCCACACCCACACACACACACAGACACACAGTCACACACACACAGATGCACAGTCACACACACACACACACAGACACACAGTCACACACACACAGACGCACAGTCACACACACACACACACACACTGAATCTTACAGGGTGATCAGCATCCAGCTCAGACCCATAGCTCAAAATCTGGTTGGCGAAGCGGTCCAGGTCCTGGATGTGTGTAGGGAACCATGGCACTATGGAGAGCAGAACAAACGTGCAGTGAACAGGAGAAAGCCATGTTCAGTCTTTATCTGTGAATATAACACTGTGGTCCTGCTGGATCCTGGATCATGTTCTTCATGTTAGTAACGCTGCATTTCGAAGCTTCTGTTCTCTGCACTGCTGAAGTCTGTAGTCCTGCTTATCAGACACATGAGGGCAAGCATGCTGGTAAATGACGCTCTAACTAAGACAGAGAAGCCATATGGAAATAGCGCCATCTATAGAGCACAGGCCATCACTATATCTTGATCGGAAGTGACACAGGGGGGTGGGGTGTGTGGAGGGGGGGATCTGGAGTGACTAAGAGAGGTGGGGTGTGTGGGAGGGTGGATATGGAGTGGAACAGAGGGGTGGAGTATGTGGAGTGGCACAGAGGGGTGGGGTGTGTGGAGTGGCACAGAGGGGTGGAGTATGTGGAGTGGCACAGAGGGGTGGGGTGTGAGGGGGAAGAGTGGATCTAAAACAGGATGGAGTCTCTGGTGGCTCCATCATTCAGTATGTATTTGCACAGTGTGGTCTGGCCTCAGGCACAAGGGACAGGAGGGGTCTCAGGCGGTCCACAATAACCCAGAAATATCTCGCCCTCCGACCTCCTCTCACACAGAGCCACACATTGTGGTGCTACTCTGTGGAAGGCTGGGGATCATCATGCCACACTGTCTGTGTTGTCATGGGGAGTCACGAGAGTGGGGGTTCATTTTATTTCCTCTCTGAGCATCTGTCTGTGCTTAGAAGCTAAACTAATGTAATTCTGGAAGCAACCAATTAAACATAATTAGTCAGTGACATGCATCCATCCAGATGGTGTTGATTAAATAAAGAGCTACAACGTGTAGCACTTTAACAGTGGCAGATCCAGACGGCCTCTGTATCTGTCTGTCTGTCTGTCCCCTCTGTCTGTCTGTCCCCTCTGTCTGTCTGTCCCCTCTGTCTGTCTTGTCTTTTTTGCTCTCTGCTGCTATATACCACTCAAGCACCACCCTTCAAGAGTCATTTGAAGAATACTCCACCTGAAGCAGCTTATGGAGCAGACCAAAAATCAACCAAAAATCAACCACAAATCAGAGCCCGTGGAGAATGTTTACCATGAGAGCTAAAGTGCCTCGTAGTTTTTACATATTCTAGCACTCGTTTTCTTTCTGTCTTTCTTAAGTTTTTTCTTCCTTTCTTGTTAATGATTTATTAGGATCAGAATTTTCATACCCCCCCCCCACCCCTCTTTTCTCTCTCTCTGGTCTCACCTGTGTCTTTCTGTTTGTTGCGCGTCAGCTCATGAACCTGCCCACTGATCTGAGCTCGCAGGCTGTTGATGGCCTCGTCCAGGCCCTTGGAGCAGGCCGTGTCCAGGCTGATGAAGAACTCGTACTCCTGCTTGTTCATACGTGACGGGCGTGATTCGATGTGCGTTAGGTTGATGCCTTTTTCCTGCGATTTACATCAGCATTACATTGAAAAAATGCACATCCATACAAATAAATAAATACACAAATGTAATTAAATGTAGAATATTTCAGTGTAAAATGATAAATAAATGTGGAGTTTTTACAAAAGTGGAATGTATAAATATAAGCAAATAAGTTTGCACTGATATTTGTTCCTATACTTTAATATTTCCCATTAATTTTCAACTTCTATTAATTACATTTTTATTAATTTTTAAATTCAATTTAATTTAATTTAATCATGCCTTTTTTATTTCTAATGCAGGTTTTAATTGAAACGTATCACCTGAATATTATAAACAGTGTAATGTGTATTTGTACCATTAGAGGGCAGTTTTTTACTTCCAAGATTCTGCCACTTTTGTAATGGAATCCTTTGAGTTTAGCTTTAACATAATCATTGCCCAAAGTTTACAGAAAGGAAACTAGGAAACTGATACTAATACTTATTGGCTGCATAATTTACTGCACCACACAGATATTATTTGGTATGTGGGTGTCTGTATATTCATGTGTGTATATGCATGTATGTGTACATTAGTGTGATTTGCTGGTTTGTGAGCATGTATCTCTTAAAATAAAAACTATGCTAACTGAAATGTATTTTCAAAATCCTAACAAACTATACATTTTAATGTAACCATGCATAGTGAGAAAGAGGCGAACCTTTACATTTTGCCACAGACCCAGTGCTATATGACCTATTCTCGTTAAAAGGAAAAAATGTGTTTTTATTTAGAAATGCTTTGTATGCACAAGGAGGGATAGAACAGGGATCTGTGATAGGTGCACAGAGGAGGTGGGTTTCCAGTCCCTTACTTAGGGTCTCTCTCTCTCTCTCTCTCTCTCTCTCTCTCTCTCTCTCTCTCTCCCCCCCTCCCTCTCACACTAGGAAAACCGAAACACATTCACAGATCAGAATGTTTGCCGTTCCTTTTTGCCGTGTCATTGATGTCCAGCATAAATTCTTTCAGCAGGATTGTGCAGAGGACCAAGAGGTGCACTTAATGTTCTCTAAAGAAAAAGCCTGCTGAAATAAATAAACTTTTTCATGATATTCTAATTTCATGACCAGTACCTGTGTATTATATAATGATATATAAAAACAGAACTTAAGGTTTGGAATGATGTACTATATTATCCATTTGTTATGTATTTTCAAATGTTCCTAGACCAGGATGTACATTTGAGTGTCATTTCAGGTACTCAAGCTCTTCCTTGTTACTTGGACATGAGGAGCTTTCTTAGAGCATAATTTATGTAGAACATTACGATAGGGAAGATTAGGATGGATGTCTGTTGCCCAAGTTTTGCACAAAACAAGGTGGATACGGTGTGATACGATGGTGCAGTTGAGGAGGTGGAGAGGAACTGCAGTGCATGTTTATGGATGAAATCAAGGGGTGAACTGGAGAGAAATGGAAAGTAGTTGGGAAGTTTCTGAGGGAAGTAGGTGGGCAGGTGGTTTGGGGGTGGAGCAGAGGGTGGGGGTGGAGCAGGGGGTGGATGAGATGCCTCGGGAGCTCATAGGTCTGAACCAAGCTTTACTACTGGCCCACAGGAAGCCCCAGCTTGGCACCACATGCTATCGATTTGCACGAGAGCCTTGGGGGAGCACACTGCACCTCGCTGGGTTGTTACTGGGAACACCACGCACACCCAGCACCATGCAGAACCCAGGCTGGCAGCAGCACAGGGGTAGCTGAGACAGAACAAACAACCGTGTGGATGCAGAGAGAACCACCCACGTCAGTCTGAACCCACTGAAATGTTCACTTTGATGTCAGAATGAAACGTGCCACACGGCATGTAATTGGTAACAAAGTAAACTATACAAGCAAAACAAAATATGCCCTTTGATACAAGAGGAGCAGTGCATGACAAAAATGCAGAGAGAGAGAGAGAGAGAGAGAGAAAGAGAGAGAGGGAAAGAGGGGGAGAGAGAGAGAGGGAGAGGGAGAGAGAGAGGGGGAGAGAGAGAGAGAGTAAGTATCTGTGCGTGTGTGTGCATTTGACTACTGTTCACGGGGGTCATGTCCAACTTAATTCCATCTAACTTAATGCACCAACAGTTTGTAGGTCATGGTCCACCTGATGTTTGTTGTTAACTTTTAAAGGGTGGATCAGTGTGCATTCACTCAGCCCTGTTAGTCTTAGTCTTATCACTAATGGAGCTCACAAACACCTTCATAACAATACAGTCACGGGTGTAACCACTTATGCAGGTATCCCTTACCTTTCCTTTATACTATATAGAATCCTCTGTAATTTGACTTTTGTCTAAACAATGCAATTCTACTTCACTTGCAAACAGCAGTAGGTTCTCCAAATTTTAAAATGAAGGCAAATTCCAAGTCCAACAAATAGATGCACAGAGTCTTCTGGATCGACTGCAATCCTCCACAGTACTACCATCACTGATGATACAGACTAATAAATGGATTCCACCATAGTTCCATTAGCTCAGTGTAAATGAAACTGTCCTTTTCCTCATCTGTGATTCTGAGCTCTTGATTTGAGACACACTTGTGAAAGTGTGAGGTCCTGCACTCACCTCGAACAGCCTGAGGGCTTTGGCCAGGGCTCCCACCTCCTCTTTCAGGGAGAAGATACAGGACAGGACACCTTGTTTGTTGCTTTTCTCTTCCAGGTACATGGACCCCTGCAGGGAGAGATGAGGGAATTATCCATGGCCTCCCAGTCTCGCACATGCATGCCAAATACTTCCAAATAAAGATATTCCTCCGATCCTCATCTTTACCAACAGCTACATTGTCATATACATGAATACGATATACACATATCTAGTGTATTCACAAATAACCAATTAACACCCTTGAGAGGTGGGGAGGGGAAATGATGTAATGTTACACTGGCATCAACAAGTCAACAATAACAACTTACATCTGCAATGTGAACCACCCACCATCCACCAAACATCCTCTCTCTCTTTCTCCTTTTCTCTCTATCTTTCTCCTTCTCTCTCTCTCTTTCTCCTTTTCTCTCTCTCTTTCTCCTTTTCCCTCTCTCTCTTTTTCCTTTTCTCTCTCTCTCTCTTTCTCCTTTTCTCTCTCTCTCTCTCTTTCTCTCTCCCTCTCTCTCTCTCTCTTTCTCTCTCCCTCTCTCTGTATGTTTCTCTCTCACCCTCCCTTACACTTAAGCTATAGAAGCATAAGTGTGAGTAACCCTTGTCTCACTGGTTCCTAGTGACATATAAACATCAGACACTCAAACATTCATCAGATAAACTCAAACATTCATCAGATAAACGCAAACATTCATCAGACACTCAAGCATTCATCAGATAAACTCAAGCATACATTACCTGGCAGTGTGATTTAGTTTTTACATTTACAATAAAGAAAATGCTGTGTCAGCCTAAATCTGATTAATGTATGACTGTGTAAGCAGTTTGTACTGCTTCTGTGTATACTTTAAGGTCTGATTATTAGTATCTATATATAAGCACATGGGTCTGGAGTGGTGGATTTAGCGAACTGATTACACCGCACAACAAAGTTTTTGCTTCTTGAACACTGTTAGGTGTTTCTTATAGATTTTTGGGTGCTGATCACGAATATCACATCAAAATTTACGTATCACATACCGTTTAAGAGAAATCTAACCCTAACCCTAACCCTAACTCTGCTCATCAGGTAATCCACATCTGATAACACAGTCAGAATTGAACGATTTGGTCAGAGATTTGGGTCTGTCAAAAGCAAAAGCCGAGTTACTGGGTTCCAGGCTGCAGGGATGGTGTCTGCTGTCACCAGGTACGAAAATTTCTATGTTTAGAAGCCGACATCATGATACCACCAAATTTTTTGCACGAGTTGACAGTCTCTGCTTCAGTTGTAACATTGAAGGGGCCTTGGGTTGTGATCACGATCCGGAAGAGCGGCGTCTCTCTATGTCTCTCAATGGCAATGTTTATCCGTCAGTACCTGTTGGCTGCGCAGCACACATGAAGGAAACGTATGAGAATATGGAACTGTTGCTCAACCACATCCAGTATAGCAGGTACAACTGGAATATCTGTGGAGATCTGAAAGTCGTTGCTGTTACTGGGACTGCAGCTCGGCTGTACCAAGTACTGCTGTTTCATCTGTGAATGGGACAGCTGTGCCAAAGAGTCACATTATTGTCGACAGAGCTGACCACTCCGCAAAAAGTTCCAGGACAGAAAAATGTTGCACACAAACCGCTTGTCGAGCCGGCAAAGATAGTTTTGCCTCCTCTACAAATAAAACTTGGACTCATGAAGAATTTTGTGAAAGCAATGAACAAGGAAGGCGAAGGTTTTCGCTGTTTAAGACAGATGTTTCCAAGACGCGAAGATCAAAGAAGGCATTTTTGTTGGTCCCCAGATCAGACATGTTATGAATGACAAACGGTTTGAAGAGCTGTTAGCTGGCCAGGAAAAAATTGCCTGGAAAGCCTTCAAAGATGTTGTTGACAATTTTCTGGGCAAATACAGAGCCCCAAACTACGTTGAAGTCGTAGACAAACTTCTCCGCGCATACCAGAAAATGAAGTGCAACATGTCACTCAAGATTCATTTCCTTCACTCACACTTGGACTTCTTCCCCGTGAATCTCGGTGCTGTCAGTGACGAACACGGTGAGCGGTTTTACCAGGACATGGCTACAATAGAGAAACGATACCAGGGCAACTGGAATCCGTCATTGCTTGCTGACTACTGTTGGACACTGCAACGTGATGCACCAGAAGTTGAATACAAAAGAAAATCAGGAGCAAAACATTTTTAATTCTGTTGAGCTTAATGGCTCATGCGGAACATAAACGTGATTAAATAGGTAAACATATAAATGTCTATTTCTTAGAGTTCCTACGTGATGCAGTAAAACAAACACTATATTTGTGCCTACCCTATAGGTACCTGTCACAATCACCTAAAACTTTTCAGGAAGCAAGACTTTAAAAAAAAATTGTTGTGCAGTGTTATTTGAACTATTATTATCATTTTATTATTATAATAGTTATTATAATTTTAAATCACTGCAACATTATCTAAAGCAGATTCAATTTTGTAATTATTTCGACTGACTTATTTTGTTCCAAGGAATTCTGCTGACTCCACTGAACAACTGAACAATAGCCTAAACACAGGACCTGCAGCAGTACAGATACTTGGTGTGAATAATAATAATTAAATATTAAGCTAATTTACAAATATGCCATCAACACAGCTGGCCTAACCTAAATAACCTGTTCTTTTTACTGTTTTCAGTATTTATTTATTTTTAGCAATTTAATAAATCTAAAATATAAATAAAATAAAATTACATGCAGAAGCTTAGAAATCACCTGTATTCCATTGTCCTTTCTGAAAGCTGCGTCCATTTTTGTTTGATCGCTTTTTAAGATGTTAGGTAGGTTTATGCCGTTTTTTGGTTTTTTGGTTGGATTTGCGCGGCGTACCCCCAACTTAACCGTTGGAGTACACCACGTGACACCCCCCCTACACCCCCCCCCAGCAAACGATCCATGTGCCTGTCACGCGAAGGGCGGAGAACAACCTTATAAGCAAATCTGGTTTAAATTACAGTCCTTGGTAGTGACTAACAAATGTGTCTATATTAATTATTAATTCTCTCTCTCTCTCTCTCTCTCTCTCTCTATATATATATATATATATATATATATATATATATATTTATTTTACAGTATACAATAAACTTGCGTTTCCTGAAAACTATAGCGGCACAGTTGACATAACTGTTGTGTCAAGAATTCCGCGTTGCTTTGATTTTAAAGACCACTAGGTGGCATCAAAACTCAGTTTATTAAAAAGCGATTCTTTAAGTGCAGTTATAAACATGTCGTCCACAAAATCAACCAGAAACAGTCACTTCTACAAGATCTCGTGACTGTTAAGTTTACTATTCGTTATTTTTAGTCAGAACAGCAACACAAAACAGTAATCTCGATATACCCTAAACTCACCACTAGATGGCAGCGTTGGCTAAAGCCTTGAAGTCGTTTGCTTTCCTGTAATTATGTATAGTCACACAACTATGATGGATAAACTACATACAAGCACGCAACTTATTACTATGTCGCGAAGATATATTATAGTGGCACAAAGGGTAAACGAAAACAGAAGTTTTGTATATTTAAAAGTGCCATAAGTGTATTGTGCTGCACGCGGCTGTGAAATATACATTTATAGACTATAAACTTTTTTAGCTCTTAAAAAACGAATACACACAACTGAAAAAAAGGAAATCCAACATTCCATTATAACCACTGAAAACGATCCATAACTGTCGGATCAAATGACTCTATAAGAAGCGACAGTTTGAATCCAAAACCCCCTAAAACATCCAACTATAACCAACTAGATTAATCCATCAAACAGTGCAGAAATCAGTTCAGACATTTTGGTATCTCGGTCCTTATGGTGTAGCCTAAAAACGAACTATTATTAACTATTATTACTATTAGAACTATTATTACTATTACAATTGCAATTCAATTAATATCTTTATTAATCCAGGCATCCTAGATTGATCCAGGCATTTGTGCATATAACAAAAAACATGCTTTGTGTTGACTGAACAACAAGAAACTCAGTTAATTGCAGTAGAAATGGAAAAGTGTTCATGTTAAGGGGGGCGTTCGATATGTTTATTACCTGGCCAATATGACGCCAATATGACGAAATAAAATGAGAATTCGCTCTCTCTTCGTGTTTGTGTGTGTGTGATATCCAGACTTAACACCTGGGCGTCAGCATTAACATTTTCAGTTGCAAAGTACTAAACAGGCCTAACAACACCTTCTCTACGGAACTGTCAAACAAAACCTTCGCGTTATCTCACCAAAACATCGACCGTGTAACGTAGTTTAACGCACAGATTCACTCAAATAGGGTGGATATAGATGAGCGCTCCTTCAAACAAAATGTTAGGCTTTTGAATTCGAATCATTAGGGTCTTTGTTGCATGTTCTCTATCTTCTGTTGTAAGATGTTGCAGCTTCACGCGAAGCTGCACGCGAACCTGCACGCGAAGACCACGTAAGATCTGAAGATGGCATAACATTGGCTTTGCCTGATGCAGTTATTTATTATTTATTATTTAATGAAAAACTGTTGTCCCGGGTGAATTATGGGGGCAGGAACAGTGGTTTAATCAGCTCGGGGCTGTTATGATCCATTACTGCCGTCTGTACGTGCCATAGGGAGCCACTGTGTTCAACATCTCTGTGAGAATAGGAGCGTGTTATGGTCTAATCCGACGATGTCATGAAACGGCGTTGCATTTACACCAGGCACCTGCTTTACTTGCAATGAATGGCAAATCACTACTCTCTCTCTCTCTCTCTCTCTCTCTCTCTCTCTCTCTCTCTCTCTCTCACACACACACACACACACACACACACA
>JAOYMR010000003.1:16592001-16611645 GCA_025802075.1 Tenebrosternarchus preto | reverse complement strand
ACACACACACACACACACACACACACACACACACACACACACAGACACACACACACACACACACACACACACAGACATGCACACACTCCAGCCCACCAGAGTAAAGCGAGAAGGTCGACTGTGTATCCCTTTTCTTTGTGTGTTTGAGAAAAAGATGAGTGTAGAGAGGCCCCTCCCACCACCCAGAACCTCCTCTCCACCTCTCCACCTTTTAGCAGAACAGGCAGAATAGAGGGATAGAGGGAGCCAGTGGAGGAAGAAAGAGAAAATCCCTCCTTAATTATTATTCATAGTCCTTGATTGTGCTTCTAGGCCACATATCATCCTTTTCTGTCAGATCTGACAAGTGTCAATCACAGCGCCGCTATCCGGATTTTGACGCTGTGCAAACGATGGAGGATTTTCCGAGAGACAAAAGCCCCAGAGCCTTTAGCGACAATGTTTCTGTCCGAGAACAATAACAACATGGTCACAGTGTCAGTGTGTGGTCCTGGATAGAGTGTGTGTGTGTGTGGGGGGGGGGGGGGAAGCTTGGACAGAGGTGCTGCAGACATGGCTAATCTCTCTCTCTCCATCTCTCTCATCCACGCCCCTAATCTGCTCTCACAGTGGCCCGGTGTCTTCCAGAACAATCCAGCCGGGTCAGTTCAGCTAAGCGGGCCTTTGTGACCGCCAGACCACGAGTGACACTCTCAGGCCTTGGTGACATGTTCAGTTACAGCTGAATGCTAAAGATGACAGGAAAAAAGACCTCTGCAAAGACTCTGGGTGCCCAGGAGGGAATAGTGACAGGAGCAGAGGGAGCATCCGGGGCAGGGATTAGGACACCAATGAATCCAGAATGAGGCTGGAGAGCAAGAGGTCTGCCAGATAACTGACAGAGATCCAAAAGACGGTCTGTACTATGCTGTTCGAACCAATGCCTGAATCCAAATGGTTATGTTTGTGTATGGCTTCAAATCTGAGTAAATACTCCATCTGACATTTTTGCCATATTAACATATTAAACCTGAATACATATTAAACATATTAAACACTTCAGCTATGTTGAAGTGACTCATAGTTCCCTCAGTCAACAGATAAAGCAAAGGAATTCCAGCACTGAAATGTACAGAGGTACATTAAGAAAAAATAATGCTAGAATGATTTTTATAGACCTAAAATGTGCTTTATAGACCTTTAAAATTGTGATTATTTGTCCTAAAGATGATTTTCACCTGTAGGACAGACATAAAGTTTAACACTTAGCTCTGTTTAAGGGTCTGATTGCACCTTTGAAATGAACACAGCTCAGAAAGTGTTGCTGGTTTACTGTTTGATTTTTTTCGCTGATGTTTTTACACACACTGCTAGTGTTTTTTGGGACAGAGCATCTGCAGTTCAGTGTGTGTCTTCATTCTTTAATAGCGTCTGCACCAGCGATGATCCACACACTCTTCCCCCATTTGTTCTCTCAGTGGGATCTGATAATCTCATGTCCAACATTTCAGCTACGTTGAGGCCTCTTCAATGTCCAGTGGTTCTTGGAGTGACCCCAGATTGACCCTGCGAGTGACCACGCCTTTGACCTTTGGGAGGGCTATTATGAAAAATCTCCTAGGTTACCACGGTGACATCTCTTTTGAGGCAAAATGCCTCCCTTATAACAGCAGTTTTTTGTTCTGGTTCAGTTCTTTGAGGAAAGAGCAGCTAGCAGATTGTAACCATTGTGGTTTCAGCGTGGCATGTTAAAAACTGAGGTATAAAAAAATGTCTGCCTCACTTTTGACTCAGAAGCAAATGCCACTCACCTATTGGCTGTGCACTCAGTTGGAGAGGGGTGTCACAGATGAGGTCATATTCTTCTGACTGCTCGCAGCCTAGAGTTGGAGTTGACACAGAAGATCTGTAATAAGTGCTATTTTTGCTTAATATAATAATGTAAAACCAGCAATGCTAAGATGATGCTAGAGGGTCTAGGGGCTAGAGGCTAGTGGCTATAGACTAAGGGATAAGGGCTATGGAGAACTAGGGGCTAGGGTCCAGGGTCCAGGATCCCAGGTTTAGAGGTTAGGGTCCATGGGCTACAGGCTATAGACGATGTGCTATGGACTACGAGCTATGCATGGGTATGAAACAGAGGTGGGTGGTTGTCTGAGCCACCCAGATCATTAATCCTGCAACACAGTGATGGAAGACATCTGCTCCACCACACAGCCCTTCAATTCCAGGACAAACAAACACTGAGTGGAAGAGGCCAGGCCTCGAAGTTCTTGTGTGTGAACATACAAAAGACAGAATAATCAACGAGGAAGAGACAGAGAGAAAGAAAGAGAGAAAAGAAAAGCTTCCTGTTCTCATTAAAGTCAGTTCGCTTCGCTCAGACCCCTTCAGCACTCACTGCCTTAGACACATCACTTCATTTACCTACGCAAAATGGCCACACAGGAGGAGGGGGTGGAGAGGGTGGGAATCAGGCCCTCAGTGAGGATTATGGGGCTTAAGTGTACCACAGGCAGGGACGTCCTGTTAGCAGAAGGTGGAACTGCAGATACAGGGGTGTAGATACTCCATCACTGTGGGCTCTGGGTGGCTTTAGAAAGGACAACATCACCAAAATTGGAATATTTGCCTGTTCTAAAAGTACAGTGTATCTATAAAATGTAACTTAAAACTTTAACATTTGTCAAGTTAGTTCACTAAGATAAGGGCTTAGTAGAAGTGAAAAGAAGTTCAATGATGACTATATTTTGTTTAATTTCATTTGCATAAACATAGTGTTTAAACATAGTTTAACTATGTGGTTAATTGATTATTAATGTTATAACATTATTAATGTTATAACATTGTAAGTGTTATAACATTATCAAGGTTATAACCTTATTAATGTTATAATTTTTTTATTGTCACCAAGGATGAGTATCAGTCGATCAATGCAGCCGTGGTTTGGTGTTGATATTGAAATGGAACTCAGTCTCAACAAGTGTTCCATTGCTGTTTTAAAAGGTGCCAAACTGTTCAAGAGCCAGAACTTCCAGCTGAACAACAGTGCTATCATCAAGAGCAGGTCCAAGCCCTGCAGGTGTCTTGGCATCGATGAGATTAATGGGACACAAGGCTCTGAGATGAAGGAAGGAAGAAGCTCTTGATCACCTGTAAACTTCATAATCTAAAGACCGGTGTATGTCTGGACATTAAACTTTGAGACTGGAACTTTTTGTTCAAGGAAGCAGAAAACATATTCAAACAGAAATTGTGGAGATGGAGAGTAGGAGATTAGGAAGCTTGATAGGCAGAGGTATCTTAGTGGTTAAGGCCCTTGCCCTCCTCTGCCAGGTTCCCCCTGATCAAGGCCCTTGCTCAGCTACTCAATTTCTCAAATATTATTTGTAAGACCAACGATCAGATCCAGAAATATGTTTGTAATAGGGATTTGGTTTCAGAGTCAATCACTGTTGTTGTTAATACAAGAAAAACATATTTCAACTTGCACAGTCATCAGTTCCTGTCTGTTCTCTTTACTTGTAGCAGATGTTGTAAACACACTGCCACATTCTGACTAATGTGTCCAGAGGGCCCTGTCACAGAGCACTCTGTTAGTTATTGGTTTCTGATTTTATAATTAAAATGAATTTAAATAGGAAAAGCTGTTTTGAAGTGGCAACAGCTTTAAAGTTGAAAGGTTTTAAGATATGAAGAGATGCACCTTGTTCTTCACAGGAGATGTTGCAGTCGACATCATCAACACTTGAGCTGAGGGACCAGGAGGAGGATCTGGAGATGTCTTCAGCATATGCATGCTTTACATATCAAACACACCAACAGGAAAACATATCAATAATGAAACACACACACACACACACACACACACACACACACACACACACAGACACACACACACACACACACACATCTTTTAGTTCTTTGCATAGGTACCAACGCATAGCCCTGATGACATGCGTGTGTGTGTTTGTGTGTGTGTAGGTGCATGTGTGTGAGCATGTGTTCACCATTATGTGAACTGTGCATTGCGCAGTATGTGAGTGCAACCTCTTGTTCACTTGATAACCACACTTTGTTGTGCAGGACTCTATTGTGAAACTCCATTGTGAGACTTTGTTGTGATCAGAAATGACAAAGGCTTTTAACACATTCACTTTCCCAGCAGCTAAATTCTTTCCCACTTTCTTAAAGGAGGAAAGATCAATGACCTCTTATATACTTGTGGACTTGCACCCAGCGCTCACAGCCGCTCCTGCCGTTTGCTCTCAGAGTCTTTGCCCTTTAACCCTGCCTTAATCCACACAACAGCACACCCTCTAAACGCGTCCGCTCGGGAACGCTCGCTGGAATTAGCCTTCTTTGTCACAGGGTTTTGAGTGGATGTGAGTGGATGTGGGTGGATGTGAGAGGATGTGGGTGGATGTGAGTGGACGTTGGTGGGTGGATGTGAGTGGATGTGCGTGGATGTGAGAGGATGTGAGTGGATGTGGGAGGGTGGATGTGAGTAGATGTGGGTGGACATGAGAGTATGTAGGTGGGTGGATGTGAATGGATGTGAGTGGATGTTGGTGGGTGGATGTGAGTAGATGTGAATGGATGTGAGTGGATGTTGGTGGGTGGATGTGAGTAGATGTGAATGGATGTTGGTGGGTGGATGTGAATGGATGTGGGTGGATGTGAATGGATGTGGGTGGATGTGAGTGGCATCGGAGGGTCTAAGGTCATGACTTTTTTCTTCCTCAGAGCTCCTCTCTAACAGCCTCTGCCCCCTCCTTGCTCATGATGGAGTAAAAGCACACACACCTGCTGCCCTGCAGCGTGCCAAATTCCCCTTCCCCTCCCAGTCTGTTAGCCTTGATGATGGCCCATAAAGTTGTGTTTACTAACACATCCCGCTCCCTTTGTCGGTGTGTGTATGCGGGTGGTGTGTGTGTGTGTTTGTGCTTGTGTCCATGCGCACGTGTGTGTTGTGTGTGTGTGCGTGTGTGTGCATGTGTGCGTGTATATGTGAATGCACATGTGTGTGATGTAGGAGAGTATTGTTTACCTCTGGGTTTCCTCCCTGGTTGTCCTGTTGCCTGACTGGAACATTGATGTCAGTGCAGCTTACAGGCACATAAGACTCTGCACACAGAGGACACACATTTAAAACAGAACACACACAGGACACACATTTAGAACAAACCTAAACGCACTCTTGAAGCAGGAACAAGGGAGAGGCAGAGTGATAGAAGAGAGAGTGGGAGAGAGAGGGAGCGAGAAAGAGAGAGCAAGAGGCACGCGCCTCACTCAGTAAAGCCATGTATTCCTCATGGATGGAGTTCCATAATCCTTCTGCAAATACTGATAGAACAGCAGCTACACAAACTCATTGCAGCACCTGTCTACCTGGAGCGTGCCAGGTGCAAACACACACACACACACACACACACACACACACACACACATACACACACACACACCAATGCAAACACTCCTTGAAGATGGGTCTCTACACATACTCAATGTTCCCTCCATGCATGTGCCAGAATGTACATTTGTGTTTATGCCAGAACTTTAGAACTTAACACCTCCCCTGGAGATCAGAAGACGTGTCCGCTTTATCTGAAGACCAGGCTAGAACAATGCACAATGTGTTCATCTCGCAATCTTGTCTGGCTGGGGTCATCATCGTGGCGTGGCGTGGCGTGTGGGCCAACGCAGGTTCGTTAATCATAAACCTGGGCCGCGTTTCATCTCGGCCTGACCGTTTCACCGCTCCTCAGAGCGGGAGGTTTTTTTTTTTGGAGGCACAGTTCTCTTCCACTTTTATAGTGTCGGTTAAGGTCCCGTTGTCGCGTGTGCCGGAGCACTTGAGACGCTCGCCGGCCGGAGTTCAAAGCCAGCGCCGACGGAACGAGATGCGGTTCCTCACACCGTAAAGACATTACTCTCAAGGACAGCCAACGTCTGGCACACCTGTGAATTATCGCCGAGATCCACCCGCCTACGACCAGCCCCCTCTCACTCTTTACACACACTTCCATTTTAATGATCGCTGACTTTCGCCAGCCCAGACCAACGGCTTTTCCTCTGGGTGTTTTCCACCCTCCCTTTTGTTCCGACTTTTTCTGCGTTTTATTAAAAGGCAATGAAGTTGTTGGTGCTCCTAACCGCAAACACAGTAATCAGTGGTCAGATAAAAGGTGGAGATAGTGGGGCCAAACGTGTCAGTTTTGCTATTGTGCATAAAAGCACATGCTGAACAGGCCATCTAGTGTGCACACGGGCATATATCACACACACACACACACACACACACACACATAAATGCATACATGTACACACATTCACCCCCCTCCCCCCGACCTCCACCTCACACACACTGTTGTCTATCAGCGTTCCATATCCACCTCTTCTCTTGACAGGTGTTGCTAGGGCGGGGTATTTGATACTCTGTGTACCTGTGTTCTGATATTGCTGGGGAATGCCCAAACTCCACACTCGCAGGCCAGACTCATCGTCAGACCACTGTCCTGATGGACTGTTCCATTCTGGCCGCGGGGGGGATTCAGGCCACTCCGACGTCCGATGCGGCTGCAGGAGCAGTAGTTGAACCCGTGACAGAGAGCTGAGGTCACTGGAGTCACAACCCACAGTCAGAGTAGCCAAACCAGGACTTGGATCTGGAAGACATACACCAAAACTGTCGTTTGGTGCTCCACAAAATGTAAAATTTGCTAAAGGGGACCAAATGTAACACAGAACAATGGTGTAACCCAGTGCGTGTTCACATTGTACCAATCTTGGAATATTTCACTTAAAAGGGCTGCAAATGAAAGGATGAAAGAATGAGAAACATTACGGAAATGACTGAATGGTAATGCCCATCATTCATTGTTACATTCATGTTCATTTTAATATTGTATGAAGTATTACTTTAAGAATGTTGTATCAGTCAAACAGATAAATCTATGTTTACATTTTTTAAAAAGTTTTTGTGCACACAGAGAATCACAGACTTTCACAGTAACTGTCTGTGAGTGTAAACATTAATTTTGCTTTAATGTGTTGTATAAAAATACAAAACATGTGAAGTGCTAGGGTTGGCTAACAGACACACCCTGTTCTGTAATGATGGGCTTCTTGCCCATGCAAATCACTTGCCCACGCTTATGGGGCGTGGCCTTTAAAGGGGAATTCCTAGCCCACGCCCATCCCCCTAACACTGCACCGTCCCCAGGCCTGTCAATCAAACCAAGCCATCATGCGTGATTGTCGTTTTGGCCAAACCAGGATTAGTCTAAGTGACTTTTTCACCTCAGGCTACTGTTTTCATCTCGTTAGGTCCGGAAGTGCTTGTGTATGTGTGTGTGTGTGTGTGTGTGTGTGTGTGTGTGTGTGTGTGTGTGTGTGTGTGTGTGTTTGTGTGTGTGTTTGTGTGTGTGTGTGTGTTTGTGTGTGTGTGTGTGTGTATGTGTGTGTGTGTATGTGTGTGTGTGTGTGTGTGTGTGTGTGTGATTCATGCATATCGTTTTTATGTCCTAATCAGCAGCATCAGAAGAATTTCATACTGGTGCAAAAACATCATCTGCTTCTGTTCAGCGTTATCCACTTCCGTTCAAGTTTGTGTGTTTTCTCCAGCATTTCAGAAACATTTTTAGCATTAAAAGCTCTTCAGGAGAGGCTGCCATTCCTCCACAGAGCTGTAGGAGTCCCATCCTCAAACACTCAAGGTTTAATAATGGCACATTTATCTTATTTCATCCCCCAGTTATTTGTGAAATGCAGTCATAGTGAGAGAGAAATTGAGAGAGAAGCAAAACAACAGTGACTGAGGGTCCTGCATACAGTGGTAATACAGTAATACAGTGGTAATACAGTAATACAGTGGTTTCCTCTCAAATGGACTGAGGGAGTCACAGCAGCCTACAGCACAATACTGTGAGCTCCAGAACCATGAACAAGGAACTGTGAACTCACCCCGACGTTCCACCACTAAAGGAACTGTGAACTCACCCTGACGGGGGGGGGGGGGAGTAGTTACTCATTAAAAACATTTAACACAGAAACACAGATGACTGCATCCCCCCTCTTGAGAGAATAAGGGGCTTATTTTACCCTGAAATATATCAGGACATGAGAAATCGGTGAAGGAGAAGAAGCTTCACACTAATAAAAACACCTGCTGCCTAAAAGCAGCTTATGTTAAGAGAAAGATAACATCAGCAAACCTAACGGATCCCTACACCTGTCGACCTCATTGTGCGAATATGAAGAGTTGTTATCTTATTAGATAGTTGAGTTTTAAGGTGTTTAATTCAGTCAGTACTGCTGAACACCTGGTGTGCAGCACTAACACACCTAGCTAGTGTGAATCCCAAACGCACATTTCTTACCAAAAGTGATACGTGAGTAAGAAGATTAATCTGAGGTACAACCCCTCAGCTGCTTTACATGCATGGTTATTAACCCAGAAAACAATCCACATTCTCCACAATTAACAACCTGTCAAATTCTTTAAATGGGCTTCAAAGGAGAATGGAGGATAAAGGGGTGCTTTTTGTGGAAACCTTTTCAGAAAAAGATAAGTAATACAACCTTAATAATTAAAAGGAAATTCAAAAAAGAATAATTTGTACAATGGAAACCTTTCACTTGATCATAATATAGACTTTTGTATGAGCTGAAATAGCATTGTGACGCCACCGACAAAAGCGCTGACATTATGATTGGCGTTAACTTGGTTCGGAGGATAATTTCACTTTCTTTGTGGACAGGTGACACTGATGACCCGGAAGAGGAAGCAATAGGAACGTCGTCTGTTCGTCTCATCGTCCATTGATTCACACATATGCTGTTATTACTACTGATGCTTCCCATCAGCAACAGATTATTTTGATTATATAAACACATACCAAGCAGTTGTCATTCAAATGTACACAGATGGTAGTTTGTCGTACAAATACGCAGATGTGAATTTTAATTTTTGTTTTTATCTAATTGCTATAACCAAACTGTTGACAACTGACACCAATCCGATAACTTTGTATTGAAAAAAAAAAGCTTTCTACCTAGCTTTTTTTAAAAATACCAGACACTTTATTTATTTATTTTTTGTGCATAAAAGTTCAAGAAATATTTCAGAAAACCAGTCAGCCTACCTTTGGTGGGGGTGTCACCCCACCAACTGGATGCTGATTCAATAGGACCTTGTTATTATTATTATTATTATTAGGGATATAGGGATATCTTACATTCGGAAGGTGCGAAGTCCGTTTTACATTCAGCTGCGACAATGTGAAATGCCGAACTTTTATCAGTTGGTGATTTAAACGTTCATCTCCGTTAACGTCGTACACTGAAGACGGTTTTGCCTCTGTGGAGCGTATTCAGAACGTTGGATGACATACTATACTACGGCATCGTACACGGTTCTTACATTTTATAAGATATAAACCGGGTGGCCACTTAGACACACTCATCTAGGGGTGTGTTGGGCCTCCTTGGGCTTTCAGAACAACAGCAGCTAATTACAGTGCGTTATGTAAATGTGTTAAAAGTCTTAAAATCGTTCCTCAGGAAATAGTGATCCATGCTGACAGGACAGCGTCTTACAGGTACAGCAAAGTAGATGGAGGTCCTGACATGCTCTGAACAGATCGTGATGCTCTACAGGATTAAAAGCTGTTAATTTTCATATTTCAAGCAAATTTAAATCTTTAGTTTGATGATGTTTAATCAGATGATCTTGATGTCAAAAGGAGTATGGGCTTCAGGGCTTCATTACCCATGTCACGATTGACCCTCCCCTAGCGTTGTGGTTACAATGCCCCCTCTCCCAGCATCATGGTTTCCCTGGTTACTCTGTTTCCGTTCCTGTTCGTCTTTTGGTTTTCAGAGTCTTTAGTTCCATTGTGTTCCATTGATTGAGTCTGGGATTCAGTCTCCATCTGTTTTAGTTCGAGTGACCGGTCATTGTTTTCATTGTAAGTTTGAATGTATGAATGTTAAACTGCTGTTTGAAGTTGGTATGTGTTTCTAGTGTTTGACATGTTTTTCTGTATTTTTTTGTGGAGTTTCTTTTCGAGTCTGTTTTGTTTAGTTTACGTTTCATGTTAACTATGTTTCATTCTGGCTACACAACCCTGAACTGTTCTAACTACTCTGATTATGGAGTTGCCCTTAATAAATCTCGCTCTTCTCAGTGAATGCGTTCATCTGCCTATCACTCAATATTACAACCCAACCCTGTGCACATTTCTTAGCAAGAGCCTCTTAGCATGCAGAAATACCATGAACCAACAGAGATGGGAAACGAATGGAGAAAGAGATGGAGAACTAGAGAGAGAGAGGGAGAGAGAGAGCACACGTGTTCCTAACTGGGTCATCGTGTGGGAAGATTACATAGCTCCTGTCGCTCTGAATTCCCTGCAGTTCCCCATCCGACTCCCGTGTTCTTCCGAACTCTGACAGGGTTAGTGCCATAACTTATCCAAAGTCTTCATGGAGCCGGAGGCCATGACCAAATTAGTATGACTTAGCAAATGAAGATCAAGGTCACACTGTTGTCAGGAAGACATGCAAGAGGAGGGGCAATAGGCACACCACCAGAACACCACCCTTGGAACTTCACCCCTGGAATACCACACCCAGGACACCACCCCTGGAACTTCACCCCCGGAACACCACACCTGGAACTTCACCCCCAGAACACCACCCCTGGAACTTCACCCCCGGAACACCACACCTGGAACTTCACCCCCGGAACACCACCCCTGGAACTTCACCCCCAGAACACCACCCCTGGAACTTCACCCCCAGAACACCACCCCTGGAACTTCACCCCCAGAACACCACCCCCTGGAACACCACCCCCTGCTATCACCCATGGATATCACCCATGGATATCATCAAATTAACAGTGCATGAGGAACACAAGTTTCTGATTGGCCAGAAGCTGAGACTGAGACTTGAAAATCATGTGCAAATATTTGCTGAGGTCATACCAGCTGCCAACACCAGATTCTAACCCAATGGATGCTGGTTTGAGTCAAGGGGATCCACTGAGCTGCAGGGCCTGCTCTCAGACACCTGCTATCAGCTCCCAGAGAGCAAGAATTAGCTGCTAAGTAGAAATAATTATGATGGCAAAGGAAACAGTGTGTTGCAGTGACCCCCATGATAAAACTATTTTAGCGACACAAAATAAACACACAGATAAATAAATACTGTATATCTGCTTATGTTAACCGGGTGCCAAATAGCAACAATCACAGCTTGTGCCAGCTGGTCCTCTTGAGATTAACCTTGGAGCAGTATATTTCCTATTATGAGTATGTTCATGTACTTGTGCATTAACATTTTAATGTATTCTGAATCCAAGAATTGCACAAGTACCACAGGGGATAATGTAACTACAGTATGCTAATGAAATGCAAATTACTTGAGGCCATGCATGAGAAGAAGTAACATGAAACAGCATATAGTGTTTTGAATATCTGTGTTTATATTTGTGAACAGGATACAGAAAAGTCCCTTTCCCTCCTTTTCAATTACACAAATAAAACAAGGGATGAACACCCTCAGCCAAACTAACAAGGAACACCTTTCCCCAAACTAATGAGGAACACCCTCTCCAAACTAATGAGGAACACCCTCCCCCAAACTAAAGAGGCACACCCTCCCCCAAACTAGATATATAATTCCAATTTTTGGAATTATGAACATGAGTTTTCCATTACATGTAAATTTATGGTTGATGTGTATAAAGTTGATTGTGTTTGCATGTTTAATTTATGGTTGATGTGTATAAAGACGATTGTGTTTGCATGTTTAATTTGATGTTGTAGTGTAATTATAACAGTCAAGTCAGACAGTTCTACTCAGCACTTTACACAAAGTGGCTTTCCAATGATCAGTAAATGAACACACTGAGAGATAGAGGCTTTTGAAGGAGACTGTACTAATGAGAGACCAGAAAGAGACTGTATTAATGCTCTGGTGTGTGTAGGCATGAGAGGAGAGATATGAGAGGAGAGAGTTTTGTTAAGAACAAAACCTGGGCTTGTGAAAACAAGTGTGTCAATAAGACACTCCCCACCTCTTAAATCCCTAAACAGGTGTGTCAACCAGACACTCCCTGCCTCTTAAATCCTTAAAACTGGCAGCAAATGTGACACTCAAGAAGAACAAACACAAGTGTAAACATGTGCCGGTCCACACACAAGTAACTGCATACCACAGAACAGCCTGGACATGTCTCAGGGACAACAGCAGGTAATTAATGTTCACTCGCACACACACACTTGTGCAAGTCGGCAAAACACATGATTATAATAAACAAAGAAATATGGAAAGAAGTTTCAAAATTAGTGAAGGGCTGTCTGCTATGGTGGTCCTGTTGTACCTGCTGAGTTTCCCTCTCACTCGCATTCTTTCACTGTCCTATTTCTCTCTCTCTCTCTCTCTCTCTCTCTCTCTCATCCCTTTCTCGCTACAGGAAATGCTGTGTTTGCTCTCTCTGGGTTTATAGAAGCAGATGGGCTATATTAGGTTGGCATATCACTAGCCAATACAAGCCTGGCATTCCATCACCACTGTAATAAACTACATGCACACACACACACTTGCAAATCAGATGGCAAATGCACTGTAGAAACCACAGCTGAAAATGAATAAACACCATTTCTCTTTCTGCCACCCTCTGTTTCTCTCACTCTATCCAGTCTCTACTGGTTATATTAAGCACAGTAAACCCAGAACCTCCTCATCGTGTACCAGCACATGCATCCACCAAGATAATCAGGTGAAGGTCAGATCCATGTGCTTCCAGCAGAACTCACAGGTGAAGGTCAGATCCAGGAGCGTCCAGCGTAACTCACAGGTGAAGGTCAGATCCAGGAGTGTCCAGCAGAACTCACAGGTGAAGGTCAGATCCAGGAGCATCCAGCAGAACTCACAGGTGAAGGTCAGATCCAGATGTTTCCAGCAGAACTAACCCCAAAGATTGGCAGGGGGCAGGTTGCAACTAAGCTGTGTGGCATAGATTTCCAGGAGGAAGACTGTAACTAAACTCTGCGGGAGTGTCCCCATCCCCAATCCACTGTGTGTGTGTGTGTGTGTGTGGTTTAATCAGTGTCTCATTCACCCTTTACACATGGTTACTCATGCATCTCTTGGGCACCAGGCCCTGTGTGTGTGTGTGTGTGTGTGTGTGTGTGTATGAGAGAGAGAGAGTATAGTGTGTGTGTTGGGTCAACAGGCATGGCAGGGTGGCATGTGACTGATTGCTAAATATATCAAAACACACACACACAGTAATACAGCCTGAAATTAATTTCGGGGGTGAGACAAAATGTTAAATGAGATGCCACATGTAAAATTCTCCAGAGCACTGATGCTTTAGAACTATTATTTATTTCAGTTTTTTTTATCAGAACTGAAAATGATTTCAGTGATTCGTTTCAGTGATTCATTTCAGTGATCTATTTCAGTGATTTGTATCGGTGATTCGTTTCAGTGATTAGTGGAAGTAATGGGAGGTATCTTAGTCTAGTGTGGGATAGTGGGAGGTAGCTTAGATTAACTATGGCTTGGAATAAATGTGATTAAATAAACTAGGGTTAGGGTTAAATGTGATTAAGTAAACTAGGGTTAGGGTTAAATGTGATTAAATAAACTAGGGTTAGGGTTAAATGTGATTACATAAACTAGGGTTAGGGTTCATTGTGATTAAATAAACTAGGGTTAGGGTTCATTGTGATTAAATAAACTAGGGTTAGGGTTAAATGTGATTAAATAAACTAGGGTTAGTGTGTGTTTCAGGGCTGCTGATTCCCTCCCACAAGCAGGGTCAGTTAATTAATTAATTGATTAATTAGATTAATTATATCAACACACACACACACATCCTCCAGCAGGGTGGTTAATGCTCAGCTCTTGCATAGTTCTGCCTGTGATGATATTCCTCTGTGATGCAGTTTGAACCTTCACCATCTCAAATTCTGTTAGAGCTGAATATGTTTAGGTGCCCCCCGGTGGTCAGTTACTAGTATTACTCAATGTTTCAGAATATGTATTCCTGTAAAAGTGTACATATAAAATGCTGAGAGTTTAGATAATGTTAATAATGTTATACAAAATAGATAACACATATATTTATGTAAACACAAATATGCACACAAATATGCTACACACACACACACACACAGACACACACACACACACACACACACACACAGGTATCTCCTCCATGAAGTGTCTTACCTTAGATTGCAGGTCAATATAAACAATGAAACAAAAACTCATTTTATTTACATCACAACATGATACTTGCCTCTATACTGCAATTATATATTGATGTCACTGTCGTGTGTGTGTGTGTGAGTGATGTTTAAGAGAGGGGTATGTGTGTGTGTGTGTGTGTGTGTGTGTGTCTATGTGTGTGAGACATGTTTAAGAGAAAGGTGTGTGTGTGTGTGTGTGTGAGAGACAAGTTTAAGAGAAAGGTGTGTGTGTGTGTGAGAGACATGTTTAAGAGAAAGGTGTGTGTGTGTGTGTGTGTGTGTGTGTGTGTGTGTGTGTAAAAATGCTCTCATTTTGTCTGCAGTGATAACTGGAACAAAATCTGAAGACGAGAAAAATATGAGGAAGCAGAGGAGTAAAAGCAGAGAAAGAGAAACAGATGAAGAGAGAGAGAAAGAGACGAAGAGAGAGAAACAGATGAAGAGAGAGAAACAGATGAAGAGAGAGAAACAGATGAAGAGAGAGAGAAACAGACGAAGAGAGAAAAACAGATGAAGAGAGAAACAGATGAAGAGAGAAACAGATGAAGAGAGAGAGAAGCAGACGAAGAGAGAGAGAAACAGATGAAGAGAGAGAAACAGATGAAGAGAGAGAGAAACAGACGAAGAGAGAGAAACAGATGAAGAGAGAGAAACAGATGAAGAGAGAAACAGATGAAGAGAGAGAAACAGATGAAGAGAGAGAGAAACAGATGAAGAGAGAGAGAGAAACAGACGAAGAGAGAGAAACAGACGAAGAGAGAGAAACAGATGGAGACAGAAACAGACGAAGAGAGAGAGAAACAGACGAAGAGAGAGAGAAACAGACGAAGAGAGAAACAGACGAAGAGAGAGAAACAGATGAAGAGAGAGAGAAACAGACGAAGAGAGAGAGAAACAGATGAAGAGAGAGAGAAACAGACGAAGAGAGAGAGAAACAGATGAAGAGAGAGAAACAGATGAAGAGAGAGAAACAGATGAAGAGAGAGGGACGTTTATAAAGATGTGTTCATAAAAAAATACCCAGAATCACTTACTGAGGTTACAGTCTGTCCTGATACAGTCTGGCGGGAGAGAGAGTGAGATGGTGAGATCAACAAGAACGAAGGGAAGAGCAAAAGAGGAGGGAGAGAGAGAGAGGCAGAAGGGAGAAAGAACGACAACATTTAACATCCTTCAAGGTTCATTCTGCAGACAGTAGTTTGTTGGCTGGCCACTATCCGGGGACAAGTCTCGAGCCAGAATCACCCTTATCCATCACACTGCAGTACCATCTTCCTCTCAGCTCTGGGTCTCCCCACCCCAGGTGCCGTGAACAGCTCCAGCATTCTGGCCAACTGTTCTGTTGTTTGGGAAGAGGCCAGGAGAATGGAGGGGAGTATGGAGGGACCTCTGCACTTACATGGAAATCACGTGAAGGTTTAGATTTTGATTTTCGTTTTTCTGGTTTTTGTCTTTTCCACCAGATCCTTCAAAAATCTCCCTCGAAAATACCCCTCAAAAATGAAACATGGTGATCTTGTTTTGGGGGTATTTAGCCTTATGTTAACACAAATTCTGCAGGAGAAATTTTGTGGGAGAGTATGTGAGTGTGAGTATGTGACAGTGTGTGTGTGTGTGTGTGTGTGTGTGTGTGTGTGTGTGGAGGGTCTGGCCTGCTGTGGGGAGCTCCAGGGCACCTGGGATTCGCTGAGCAGAAACAGAGACAAGGATGACCTGCACACATCATCAGCAGTTGCAGCCTGATCCACACAGCCTGATCCACACCGTCCTTACATTACGTCCTAACCCTTACATAATCCTCCATCCACTTTATTATGTGATTATTCATTCATCACGGACTGCTGGTTCTATTAATATTCATTGGTTGCATAACTATATTAGATGATACACCTTTAAATTGATGTAGCACATTGAATCATATTTGATTGTGTTCAATTTAGTATGTCACGCAAAGTACCCTCAGAAAATCAGATCCATTAGATCTATCAGATTCATCAGATCTATCAGATCTATCAGATCAATGCTTATCACTGCCATCTATCGAGAGGGTAGTTTCTCTTACACACACCCTTACATCAAGATGAGCCAAATTAGAAATCCTGCAATGTGTGGTATATTCAGCTCCCTTGCTGGGTGCTGTGCTCTTTGTCTCCATCTGGTGGCCACAGCCTGTATGTGCAAGCTGCAGCGGCTGAGGCGTGGTCTCGAGCTGTCAACCGCAGCAGAGTAGTGAAAACAAACAGCCAGGGACCAGGCCAGGTTTCCCTGGCAACAGGGGCTTTAAAACAGAGTAGAGTGCAACAGTATATTTAACTGCGTCTTCCTCTCTGCGTGCAGACCTGTGTGACTGTACAAGGCCTTCCACTAAAATACTGCTGTCTTATTAACTGATGGATATCAGTGTGTGAAGGTTACATATATGATCCAAGTACACAAATTGTGAATGTGGAGATTCTATCAGTAACATTCTGTTGGTTAAAGACTCGAGGAGAGAAGGTACCAGTATCCCTGTAGACCTCTGTGAATGAGGATAATTATCTTCTAACTTCTAATCCCTATTAGTGCACATTAATCACTCTGAACTGAGCTAAATCTGCCCCTGTTTTCATTCTGTGCTGATTAAGAGCTTTAGCTGTCAGTCCCACTGGTGGGCAGATCCTGCAGTATGAGTAGCTGTGTGGTGACTGTGAGGCGTCTGGAATGTGACATTATGTGCAATCCTGAAAATGCACTGTAAAAAAATGCATTGAAAATAAACCTGTATATTGTGTTCTAAGATGTGTGTGTGTGTGTGTGTGTGTGTGTGTGTGTGTGTGTGTGTTTGTGTGCGCGCTCTCTTATGGATAAACAGGGAAAGAGCAGTGCGCTGGTCTCTGGCTGTTCACTCCAGGGCCGCAGATACACCCGCCATTGAAGAGATGAAACGTCCCATAACGAGAGATAGAAAGAGAGAGAGAGGGAGAGAGAGAGGGAGATAGATAGATAGATAGATAGATAGATAGATAGATAGATAGATAGATAGATAGAGGGGGAGAGAGAGAGAGGGAGAGAGAGAGAGGGAGAGAGTGAGGGAGAGAGAGAGAGAGGCATATAGAGCAAGGAAGATAGAGGAAGGGTGGCAGATAGAGGAGGGCAGATACAGGGAGGGGGCAGATGGGAGGGGGGTGTTCTCTAAAAGCTGTTCCTGTTTCTTTTACAGTGAGTACTACTGCTCTGTAACTTCCTGTGTCTGTGAGCGTCAGAATAACTACCCCCATAACACACACACACACACACCTACCCCCATAACTACCCCCATAACACACATACCTACACCCATACCTACCCCCATAACACACATACCTACCCCCATAATACACACAACTACCACCAACGGGGGGTGGGGAGTGAGTGTCACATTTACACATTCTAGTAATCTCTATTTGTTGAGCATCTTTAATGCATGTGTGTGTGGGTCATTCTCCTCCACACTGGGCCTGTTCTGCTGGGTTTTCTCTGTTGGTCTTATTACTGCTTTCATTATTAGTTTTGTTCAAGGGTATATTTTTATTTTTGACTTCAAGGGACATACAGCATTTGGTAAAAAAACACGACTAATTAATGGCTGCGTCTGCAGCACCACCTGGTGCATATTGTGAACTGCAGCTCTATCTGTCCAGGCAGAAACAGGAAGGAAGCAGGGCCTCCAGGCCTGAAGACGGCAGCGCATGAATCTGGGGGCGGAGCCTTAACCAGCAAAGACGCAGACATGGACGGAGTTTACTGGTAGTAGAAGAAAGGGATAAGAATAAGGATGGTGAGGATGGTGATGGTGAGGAAGGGTACCCAGATTAACGGTGAGTTTGACGCGGCCTCCGTCCAGCTCCAGGCGCAGGGTGTCTGCAGACTCTTTGGAGGTGGTGGCCACCAGCAGGCCGTAGGCACGCTGGGAGGTGAAGCGCAACGCCAGATCCTCGGCCTCCGTGTGCAGAGACACCGGCAGGATGATCTTCAGATACATACTACCATCATAACTCAGCACTGCAGCCTCTGGAGGTGGAGGGGTCACACACACACACACACACACACACACACACACACACACCCATTCACACAAAATTAGACACACACAAATTAATACATGAAGCAGATGAGTGTAAATAAAGAGCAAATAAATAATAAATAATATTGGACACATTCAACCAGGGAGAAGAAAAAAAAACAGAACAAAACAGACAAAATGTTACAAAGAATGAAGGCAGAATATAGAACATAAACAAACACACTTTATGATATAAACATTCACACTTTATAATATAAACATTCACACTTCATAATATAGAATATAAACATTCACACTTTATAATGTAAACATTCACACTTTATAATGTAAACATTCACACTTTATAATATAAACATTCACACTTTATAATATAGAATATAAACATTCACACTTTATAATATAAACATTCACATTTTATAATGTAAACATTCACACTTCTGATTTATGTCTTTCTCCATCATCACCATCCACACATGCACTAGTTTTTTGCTAAAACCTAAAATGATTTAAAAACAACAATTTAAAAACCATGCAGCTGGGATCCGTCTGTTTTACAGTTTCAGATGCACTGTGACACCAGAACACTTTCAAACTGATGAATGGCTTTCCATGTCTGATCAAATAATGTAAACATCGGTTTAATTTCTTCTGGCATCTCACAGCAGTACTGTATTAACACACTAGATGGCAGAAGAGAGCTGCTGAAGTTGTTTTTTTGTTTTGACTACATCCCTTATTAGAATCCATCTACATTCTGCACTTAAAATACAAACACAAACCTGAGGTATCCAGAGGCTGTTTACACAACGTTTAAAAGGCAGAATCCTGCCTCCACTTCCTCCATTAAACACAGGGCATGTTTACACTTTGTGCCCATATGATATATTTGGGTGATCAGATTACATTCGTATTTAACAAACACAGGACACACTGTGATCATATTATTATCAGATCACTTAAATCACATCCAGAGGTGATCAGAGAGGGATCTTGACCACATTTAATAGCAGTGAACAGCACGTTTTCGATATCCACATATGTAAAGATAAATCTTCTGTCATGTGGGCTGAAAGTCCAGTGGACTACAGCAGAAATGAGAGCAGCTGTAAAGGTGAATCCTTAAACCACTTAAACGACTGTGAGAACCACCTTCACAGCAGGAAGGAACATTTTACATGGGATAATGAAACTGGATTTCATCTGGGACACATTTTAGTGAGAAGCATAAAGGGAATCTGAGATCAAACCCTCACCCAACCCTAACCCAACCCCACCCCCCGCCCCCGCCCCCAACCCCCCACCCCCCCCCCCCCCCCCCCACCACCAAACCACCCCCCCCCCCCGCCCCCGCCC
>JAOYMR010000003.1:16541541-16566416 GCA_025802075.1 Tenebrosternarchus preto | reverse complement strand
GCCTGGGCCCCTCTTCTTCCCCTGTGTTCTCTGTTCTGTTCACTTACTCTGTCTTTTCTACGAAAGAAAAGCGAGCGCACAATGGCGGAGGAAGGAGCGGCAGATTCCACGGCAACCCTGCAGACTCCAGACAGGGAGCTGTGAGACCGTCCGCATGTGCAGGAGACTGTCCTCATCGATCAATCATGTGGATACACACACACACACACACACACAAACACACACTCATGAGCGCGCTTATACATTCACCCTCACACACACACACACACACACACACACACACAAACACATACACCCACCCCCACACACACACATTGCTGATTATAATCAGGTAGGTCTTCATGCAATCTTTCACATCTGAAAAAATGTTACATCTGAAAAAAATATTATGTGTTCAAATACCTATCAAATATATGTAACTAATTTTTCTAAACATAAAATACCACCCCCCCCCCACACACACACAAACAACACACACAAATGTGTGTTGTGTGAAATTTCAACTATCTGTTTTGACCATCAGCTCTGAGATTCTGGTGCTGATTGCTACACCTGCAAATATTCACTGCCGTTTCACTCCAGGCTGTTGGAACAACAAAAGCAAAGGTGTTTGGATAATGAGTAGGAGAAAGGAAAACCACGTGCTCTTCCCTTTAAGAGTCCCAGTGAAAACTCACTCTGGCACAGTTGAAGGATTTAAAACTATTTTTAAAGTGCAGAATATTACATTGCAGGACATTCACATATCTACTAGATTAGAAATCTAAATAAATACAACTGTAAACATAACAATAATAGTTTTTACAAAGTACCAATCTTTTTATACAAAGTGCTTCAGGTCACCAAAATGAACTTGAATAAAATTATTTTGTGTAGAACTAAACTGTGTTGTCAATGGTGATCAACAACCGATACACATCCACAGATCTACAAGAACTCATACATCACCCCAGGTGAAGCTCTGCCAGACCTGCACTGCAGTTGCACATTTACATTTACATATATGGAATTTAGTTGCCACTCCAGAGTGACTTGAAAAACTGATTTGTCATCTACTCATGCTGCTAGATAGTTGATACTGTCAATACTGATACCTAAAAAGAAGTAACAAAATCAAACAACAACAAGTGCTAAAATGGTTCAGCTAATCAGTAGTAGTGCAAGGTTAGTAGTCATTAGTGGTCAGGATTAGTGGTCATTTTAGTCCTGAAAAACATTTTTGCCATAGCAGTGTGTTTCTGGTAAAAGAACTGGTGAACTGAAGTGGTTATGGTGCTGCTGCACTCCTGAACTGAAGCGAACCATCTCCATCACTGAACCAACTCCATCACTGATCCAGCTCCATTACAGATCCAACTCCACCACTGAACCAGCTTTACCACTGAACTAGCTCCTCAACCAGTCTCTCCAGGACAGGTTAATCTTTATCTCATTTGTCAACAGGGATTTTGTCCTGGGACTCTAGAGCCTTTTTATGTAAGGCGTAGTGGTTTTTATCTTATGCAAAATTCTCTGAGGTCTTGTATTCTTTTTATAGCAGCTTGTAATGCAGCTATGCTCACATCATGGATAGCGGTTTTTATCTGTTTGGTATTTTGCTCTCCTGATAATTGAAACCAATCAATTATCACTGGACTTCAATTTCTGCCATTTTTCACTACAGCAATGTACCCAAATTGTTGACAGCTTCAGAGTTTGAGTTTTGTCACTGATCTGTTTAAATCTTCCAGCTTCTTGTTGTTCTGCAGAATGTCCGCTGGCACTTTGGCCCTTATACTGGGACCAGATCTCCAGTGCAAATGCAGCATCTGGAATCAACACTGGATCTTTGAATGTTCTCTGGAATCAACCCTGGACCTTTGATTGTTCTCTGGAATCAACCCTGGACCTTTGATTGATTTCTGGCTACAATAAACTACTGAAACAACAGCACAGCTGGCAAAGGAATGAGGAGTCAACTATCCAATGACTTAATCCCCTTCGCAAGAAGGGCTGTATATATGAAGGAAGGTGATTACTACTTGTTTCACCGATTGCAAATGTAAATAGCCTTATACTAAAGCTGATTTTCTGCACTTTAACTTTATAGTCACTGTTTCTTTTCAAAACCAGAGCTGAGGCAATAACCACTGTGCCATCATAATTTACTAATGGATGGAACAGTCATTTCTGCTATTTCAGAGCCTACATATAAGTTCCACATTACACACCCTATTACTCAGTCCTGTGAAGTGGATAAGCTGAACCCCAGTCAGAACTAACAGGCCCATTAACTCAAGTTCTTAGGGTCATGTTTGGCTCATCATGCAGGAGACAGAGAAGAACCAATGATCATTCATTTTGTATAGCAACATTAACTGTTAGAAAATGGGGTGTTTCTCAAGAGCAGTCCCTAAATGTCACAGAGCACATCTGCTGAAATTGTGGAAGCGTGTTAGAACAGATCTTCTGTGTTGGGTAACGTGCATCCAGCTACTGTCTGACCATAGACACGCAATTGTCTGAACGGCACTATTAGTGCTGCTTACTGACCCAGTGCTTAGTCCACGGATGCTGCTAAAGTCTAAACGATTGTGAGTGACTGAACAGCCACATAATGACCCAGAGAAAGCGGCTATAGGGAGGTCAGTGCGCAGACATTGAGAAGCCTGCATGGGACATGCATGGGACACAAGTGGGACACACGGAACACACGTGGGACACACGTGAGACCCGTGTAGGACACGCAAGGTACATCGCTTTCTACGGTCTCATCTCTCATACTGTAGAACAAGTGCCACGTCATTGCAGTAAGTTGTGGGGTTGTTTTGAAAAAGAAAAGGGAAGTTCCTTGCTGTGCAGGACTCATAACGGGCATGATGATTGTGTATAATGCTGACTTATTTAACACTAACTGATAGGAGCAGAAATTGTTAGAAATGGAGTTGATGGCAAACAGCTTAAACAATACTTTGAATAACTGAGTTCCTATTTTAGAAAACATGGTGAAGAGCAGTGTCCTTTGCTTTTTAGCCTTTGTAAATTCATAGAAACAGCTTTTATATCTCTGTGGTGCAAGCACGTTTGCCTGTTAACTGAAAGGTTGTTGGTTCAAGCACATCCGGTGATATGGCTGTCTCTGCAATTTCCCTTTGGGATCAATAAAGTTTTGTCTGCCCATCTATTGGTCTATGGCCATAGCTAGTGCAGCACAGATGGCAGTTTCTTATTTCATGGTGTGGATATGTGGTGGATGGATATCCTCTTGTGGTGGATATCGTCATTGCAGGTGGATATAGTCCACATTGACTAAATATCTTAGGTTGCTTATTTCATCATAGATTTCATCACTAAAAACAAAGTAGGAGCATACACGATACACTAAAATAGACTGGAAAAAACGTTTAACCAACGTACTTAAATATAGCGCTTATCAAAACCTGTTTTGTATCATAACATCCGTAAGGCCTTGGCAGTTACTACAAGTAGCATGAAAAAACTCCAGGAATCTGCCATTTGTCTATGGAGGAAACATTTGTTTTAAACCAAACTAACCCTAGTCAAACTAACCCCGAATTGTTCTGCAGAGAATTAAGGGTGATTCTTTTTGTTCTAAATTTCACAGTCACTTTATTAACTGTCCGTGATGATTTTCAAAGTGAAAGTAAGCGATTTCAGTTTAGTTTTCTTCTCACCCCGTCCTTTCCCCACCCCCTCACTTGATAAGATGAGTAATACTACTTTCTCTGTTTGAGAAATAAATCTGGGTTGCCAGATCGAAGACGTTATGTTAAATGATTAAAATTCCTTCTCTCTGGTCTTTTTTTTAATGATAATGTATCTGGGCTTCAGGTGGCAAGGTGTAGCCAACAACAACAACAACAACAAAAAAAACTGTTTGTTATGCTGTAGTTACATTTTAGTGCAATAAGGGTTCGTGCATTCGCTTGTGTTGATGAGACATGGGTTGCAGTCCAGTGCACCTGCTCGCCAATGCTCGCGCTTGCAGCACGGAAGCTGACGTTTGGTTTCGCCGTTGCGTGGGGTAACGAGGCGGGCTACTGCAAACAAGAAGTTGAGAAGGTCCGGTGTCCACTTGGTGAGGTCGGGTGAGTCTCATTTAAACACGTTTTCAGCCATCGTTGTGGTTTAAAAAAAAAAACTATTACTCTCTTTCTTAACGTAGGAGACAGGTGTTTTCATACTTCATCACCAACGTACATCCCTAATTGTAATATATGGCAAGCCTTAGCTAGTTAGCTAGCTAACAGCAGTGAATGAAGCTCGAGCGAGCTAGCTAGCCGGGGTTAGCTGTCTGGCTACGCAAGACGTTTAGATGGACAGCTAGCCGTAACTTAACGAGTAACTTCTCATCACTTTACCAGATGGTTAGCTAAGTCAGAACTTTATTTGCTAAAAGCGTTAAATGACAATGCTTATTGTTGACGTGATGGGCCATCAATATTTCTAAAATTACATTAACTAAACTAACTAAAGCCAGAAACGTGTTCTTTAGCTAATAACGATAACTGCAGTAGCTAGCTCGATACATAGCTATCAGAATGTATGAAGTCGAGCTTTATAAATTTCCTCATACGTTACGTTAAGGTACAACCCCCCTTCAATGACTTTATCTTAATGAAGTCTAAGTGAGAAGAAATTCTAGCTAGCTTCATTTTTAAAGGAATGGTATTGGCCAAGGGGTATAGGTTTATATAGATGGTTAATATAGTTCGTTAACGTAACATGTTTAACGGTATTATTTATCAGTGGAAGTAAAATATACATTTTTTAAAATGTGGTTTGCATTATTTGGTACAGTAACTGCTCGGCTGAGTTAGTCTTACTCATGGATCCCTCGTGTAATTTTAACTGCATATTCTTTGACACTTTCTACAGCGTGGTCTGAAGGCGTGCTTTCGAAACGTCATCCTGAAGACAAATGGCTGAGATGGCCAGCATCAAAGATAAAGGTTGGTGCGCCTCTGGACTTAATCATCTTATAATCATTTAAAAAATAAAACAGATGTATTTTGGAGAGCCAAGGAAGCCTACATGCAGCCGTCTGTCCCATGAGACCAGGTCTGTGAACGCAATAGTATGATTTACATAATTAATTGCATCCCTGTGAAGCAAAGCTAATTAGAAACCAGAACGTGGCAGACACCGGCTATTTCCAACTCTCATAATTCTTTTGCTCTGTATAAAGGCTAATTCCAGTTTCTGCAACCTGTAGTGTTGACCTTGGGAGAAAAATAGTCCCCTACTTATATGCTATTGTAATCTTTCAGGGAACAGCAGGAGAACTTAAAACAAGACTAAATGTTGTTAATCTACTGCTTGTTTAGCTGATTAGGCAAATCAGATTGTCTTAGAAGTTTAGATAGAACTTAATTGTTTATTAGTACTTGCATTTGTGTGGAAAAACAATGCATGTTCGTCAGTGATAAGCTATTATTTTCATAATGCTGCCTTGTTTAATTTTGCAAAGAGAATAAATTTTACATATCATTCACCCATTCTATGAATTCATTCAAGCTGTGTAATTTGGATTTTTAAATTCGATACCACTTTCATTTACATTTACCCCTGGTGCTGTCACTGATCGAACACATGTTGGTCTGTGCAGGGAAGGCTCAGGCAGAATTAGACTCAATAGAAACTGAGCTGGAAGTGCTGGAGCTGCAGATCTCAGAGCTCCTAGAGAAGCAGAACCTTCTAACCTCCAGAAAGAACAAACTGTTGAAGGTCCTGGAGGGCTCTGATGACTCATCTCAACCTTCAAGATCTGGAAAGTCCCCGAAACTGGTCTTCAGCAAAAAGGATCTGCAGAACTATGAGGAGTCTGGTTCGTGCCTCAGTATTGCCAGAGACAACAGACAGAAACACTAAACTGACTTGACTATCTATACCTGTCCTGCTCTTTCTATACCTGTATTGTTTTTTTAATATTATTTAATACCAAGACTATGCATATCTTTAATAGCATTTCTACCTCTCACAATAGATTTCTCATGGTCAAGAGAGGTTCAGGAGAAACTGGCGAGTGTGTTCAAGCTCTCTAGGTTTCGGCCTCTTCAGCGAGCTGCCATCAACATCAGCATGTCGGGGAAAGACCTGTTCTTGGTCATGCCTACAGGCCGGGGCAAAAGTTTATGCTACCAGCTGCCAGCTGTGTGTTCTAAGGGTAGGATTGCATGCACTTTCTCAACTGCTGAGTGTCTCCAGCTCTTGTGTGTTAAAGAAGAATGCCACTTGTGCTTGATGTAAAGTAATTTAAGTGGTGTGTGTATGTTAATTTAATATTCATATTCATCCATATTCATCTGAATTGTAATGCCTTAGTTATTAAGTGTTGATGTAGTGCACTGCACTGTGTAAAGGAAAGTAGCTTCTCTTTTTCCTTGTTTAAATTCCACTCAGTCTGAAGTGAAGTTAAAACCAGCCAAACGGCTTTCCACAGGACGGACAATTCCAGTAAATGTATTACTTTATAAATTTTTTTCTTTGACTTTTTCATGGTTGAATTTTGCTGTGAAATCGAGCATGTCACAGGTCAACTTACAAGTATGTCAACTCCATCATGAACAATAATCATGCTAGAAAAAAAACTGAATGTTTTCCCAAGTGTTTATGGAATTGAGGTTCAGGGAAATGTCTCCATCTAGTGGTGGTAGCTGCACTTCACATTTACTTTTTTTCTCCAGATAAACCCATTATACTTTTTGGATAGTGGTGGATGTGTCCTAACTGAATTGCTTTTTAACACCCCCCCCCCCCCCCCCATTAAAACTCTCTTTGTCCATATCTGAATGTCAGGTTTTACACTGGTTATCGCTCCACTGGTGTCCCTGATGGAGGATCAAATCATGTTTCTGAAGTCCATTAATGTACCTGCTGTGACGCTCAACTCATCTAGCTCAAAAGTAAGCCATGTGCTCGATGGTAAAGGCTTTATATAGGCATCACCTCAAGTAATTATTACACAGGACAAGCTCAGCATTTATTTGTCAAAATTCATATTTCTCTTTTATGGTATTTCCAGGAGGAGTCTAAATTTGTTATGGCTGGCATGATTGATAAAAATAGCCCCTTCAAGCTATTGTATGTAACCCCAGAGAAGATTGCCAAGAGCAAATTATTTATGTCTAAACTGGAGAAGTCCTACAATATGGGACTACTGGAGCGAATTGCAGTGGATGAAGTTCACTGCTGTAGTCAGTGGGGTCATGACTTCAGACCAGGTGAGGCTTAAACTGCAAGGTTTCAAGGTTTTTGCTGGATGTAGCATGTGTAGCATTTTTGGTGGAAAGAGTGACAACATTGCTGGCAGGTATGAAAAAACAAGCTCCTTGAAAGATCAGTGGAAGCATGCAAATTTATTTGGTTTATTTCTTTTTTTTCTACTCCTTTTTTAAACCATATATTATATTGCTGGTGATGTCATACCTGAGATCTGAGACACTGTGGTAATGGTGTGATCTTTCTCTGGCTCAGACTACAAGCTCCTGGGGATTCTGAAGCGGCAGTTCCCCACGGTGCCGCTGGTGGGGCTCACTGCCACGGCAACCAGCAGCATCCTGAAAGACTGCCAGAAGATTCTGTGCATTCCTCAACCCGTCACACTCACGGCCCCGTTCAACAGAGCGAACCTCTACTATGAGGTGAGCACATTCGGACCGGTCCATGCAGTGGGTGCTATAAGAACATTACATGTGTTCTACAGGCTTGCACAGGGTCAGCCTGCACGCAGATGTAAACCATGCAACTGCATAGCAGAAAGAAACAAAGAATACGCTTCTTACCGTCCTTTTATTTTGCTTGATTATTATTTTTTTTTATAGATTTATATATTGTATAAATTTCCGTTTCTGCAGGTTCGTTTTAAAGATAATGAAGACGCGACTAAAGAAATAGCAGCACTGATCAAGGGACAATACAAGGACCAGTCAGGTAACCCGCTGAAGATCAATGTTCTTCTGGAATTACTGCTGAAAAGTTATTCCTAACAAGGCACTTTTTTTTTACCCATGCAGGAATCGTGTACGTCTTCTCTCAGAAGGATGCAGAGGCGGTGTCCTCAGATCTTCAGAGCAGGGGGATCCTGGCGCAGCCGTACCACGCTAACATGGAGTCTGAGCAGAAAACCCTGGTTCATCACCAGTGGTCCAGCAGAAAGATCCAGGTGCAACTTATGGTCCCCTCATCACTGACAGTGATGTGCTACTGCTGATACTGGCCTGCCAGCAGCTTTAATGGAGCAATAAGTAGATATTAAATTCAGTAGGAGATTGTTAGCACACCCGACATGGCAAAATACTGTGCAGAATGGTTTGACACATTGTTTTAATGTGGTGTTCTCTGCATTTCTGCTGAGAACATGGACAGTGAACATGTTCTAGCACTTCACCTGTGCTCTCGTTTGCTAGATACAAGGAAAACGGTTTATGCCTTAAACAAAATGGGGACTAAAGTTATTTTGATGACCTTTTTTTAGCATTTTAGTGGTCTGTAAAATCTGTTTTGTGGCGGCAACCATTTACTAAACTGTTGACGGCTTGAACGACTTGTTGGATATTTCTGAGTAAAAAATGGGCTTTGTGCTTTTAAGGGAGTGAAGAATGTCGCTGAGTTCTCTGATTACTCTTTTTGTGGATCCTGACTAATTATTGCATTCAATGCAAGCAAATGATGGTGGTTGCCCTTTAACCTCATCATAAACGTACTGTTATCTGGCAGGCCAGGGGTATGGTATGAGAGTGGGTAGTGTTTAAATCCCTCTGCTGGCGATTTGGACGCTGTCCTGTTGTCTTAATGTATGGTGTCTCTGCAGGTGGTTGTTGCAACTGTGGCGTTTGGAATGGGCATTGATAAACCAGATGTGCGATTTGTGATCCACCACACCATCAGCAAGTCCATAGAGAACTACTATCAGGAGAGTGGCCGGGCAGGTAGGGTATTTGCGAGTGAATTTTGACATGCCCGAGAAGTATTTTAAGTCTTAACATTTGCCATGCAGTGCTGTTCTTTCTGTCCTGATTTCCTAAATCACCTAAGACATTGGTCCAATGCTTTTTTCAGGTAGGGACGACAATCCTGCAGACTGTATTGTGTTCTACGGATTTGCGGACATTTTCCGGATCAGCACCATGGTTGTGATGGAGAACACTGGTCAGCAGAAGCTTCAGAACATGGTGGCCTACTGTCAGAATGTGGACAGGTAACGGCTCAACAGGTGTGTCGCACTCCTGGGCTATGCTGTCGCCGGCTGAACTGTCCTGAAGTGCGTGTGAACAGGTTTTCAAGGTTGAGTTGCTTCTGTTTGGTAGGAAGTAGTGATGCGTGAAAGTGATTTCATTTCTGTGATGACCTTCACGATTGCAGGATAGTTCTTAGACAGACCTGCCCTTTGTACAGTGTCCAACCTGGTCTTTATACAGTGTCCTGACTCCAGACCAGCTCTTTGTACAGTGTCCAACCTGGTCTTTATACAGTGTCCTGACTCCAGACCAGCTCTTTGTACAGTGTCCAACCATGCTGCATGCTGAAGGACAGGTGCCTCTGCTCCAGTTCATGCACTACTTTCTGGGGTTTGAACGCAGGTGTCGCCGTGCCATGATGGCGGTTCATTTTGACGAAGTTTGGGATGATGAAAATTGCAACCAAATGTGTGACGTCTGCCGGCATGGAAATGGTGAAGGAAATGTGCATTTATCCTGAAAAGAGATTAACCCTTGAGAAATTAAACGTTGATCGGAAAACCTGTTAAGTATTGCTGGCTCTGGTCCGAGCCCTCGCTGTGGTTGAAATGTGAATTGTATGTTTTTATGTACCAGACTATGTCACCATGGATATCACACAGCATGCACGTGAAGTGGTGGGCATGGTGGAGCAGGCCGGGCTTTTGGGTGAGAAGATGACTCCTCTGAAGGTGTGTGATACCTGGATGGGCAAAGGGAACGCCAAGCTCCGTAAATTAACCAAGGTCACACACTTGTCCCGCTTTGAGGTGGAGGCCGTCATTGTCCATCTCTTACTGCACGGCTATTTCAGGTACGTTTTAATGGTCCTGAGATCACAGACATCAGATAGGATGAGAGAAACATTAAGAAGTACGTTGTGTGTGTTTATTTAATTGACCTTTAATGAGAACTACATCCTCTGGTGAAGCTTGTTTGTTTTGTTTGTTTGTTTTGTTTTTACTTCCTCCACATTTCCGTCCAAAGTGAAGACTTCAGTTTCACTCCGTACACTACCTACTTCTACCTGAAGGCAGGACGCAAAGCTGCTCTGCTAAAGAGTGAAAACCATTCCATCATGATGAAGATGAGGAGGAGGGTGCCTCTACTTAGCCCAGGCACTCCTGGCGCAGCTGCAAATGTAAATACCTTTTTGCTTCATTTTTTTAAATTTCATTTTCTACAGTTTCACAGCTGTAATTATTTCTTATCCTTCTCTTTTTTGCCACACCAGTTATGTACATTGTTGAATCAAAAAGTTGATCACCTGAAATCTGCACAAATCTTTTCATACCTGCCACAGATTTGGACATTTTAGCATTAAGGTCTCACTGGAGCTATGACCAGTTTTCAGCCAGAAGTTCTTCCCTTATAATATTCTAAAGATGGCGAAGAGCCAGTCCATTAACCATTTTACCTAATAATGAAATGTTCTTTGGACACAAAGCTGACTTCTTCTTTGACTATATAAGATTACAGATATGTATATTTGCTGTGAACAGCTACTAATGTTTTCTAAATTAGTCATTTTTCAAGGTATTTCATATTTGACCAATCATCAGAGATCTATAATGCAATAATGTTTAAAAATTAATAATAATAAATTATCTTAAAGCAGCAATCACTTATTACGTCAGAGCTGAAATTATGTTGACCATGTTGGATGCAAATACCAGAAATCGGTTAAAAAGAGTCACTATTTACATGTGCTCTATACTGTATATACTATTAAACACCAAGCAAAAGGTAGGTAATGTCTCCCAGTATTTCACATTAACACCGAGTTTTAACAAGCAAACTTCACTAACATTAGCTGAAGGAGTAGTTGTAGAATGTGGTGTCAAACTATTGCACGAGTTGGTCACATTCTCTTACAATGTACTAATTAACTTCACTTATATCTCAGTTTTTAAAGTTTAGGCCATTTCCACAAAGCTCACTGTAGCTAATGGCACCCACACAACCTTTTCTATGAATCACAGCTTTATTCTGGTTTGCTAGGCATGATCCAGAGTTTAAAAAGGGTTCTAGGCAAAAGCTTAAGGTTTGCAGTTATCGTTTAATGTAACGGTGTGTAGCGGAGATGAAAGTAGTGTAATTTGTACAACCTGTAAATTTTCATTCAGACTTGTAAACTGTTTTCAACCCTGTAACAATTCGGATGCTGAGAAGAATCCTCACTATCAGTAGGCTGTGCTGATCATTCAGAAAAAGCAGTGAGATGAAAACACAAGGGAGAGACCCAGAGGCTTTATGCTCAGAGAAGCACATGAAGGTTGCGCCACACACCTGGCAAGCAGGTGAAATGGCCATATGCTCCATCTCGTTCTTCAGTGGGTGTTTGGTGGGGGCCACATTCTCTCTTTTCCTCCATCACACTTTGATGCACATGGAGACCCCTTGAACTGCCCTGATTCTCTACTGGTTCTGAGCTGCGGGACACTTTAGTGGTGATGACGCCATGAGGAGTGTGCATGCAGATCCATAGTGAATAATGTTCTTGTATCCATTTCTGTACATGATTAACTTCTTTAAAGGAAAGTTTCTGTTAAGATTTCCTGTGCATCATCTGTGTTGGCTAAACCTGTCCATGATGACGCTGAGGTAATGACATTCAGACGACACGTTCTCTTCATCTCTGGTGTCCATTATTAAGAGTCCAAGCTGGTCTTTTATGTGCAGTAATGACTTCCGTAACCCTTGTCTCTCTGCAGTACACAGTTCCTGCCCCTTTTGCTCCAGCCTTGTGCTGGGGTAAAAAAGCTCTTGTGCTGCCCACAGGTAAATGAGAGAGGAGGCAGTGGAGGTAGGAGTAGTGCCAAGGTAAAACCAAAAGATGGGAAAAGACCTGCTGAGAATTCTGGGAAAATCCCTGTGACCAAGAAAGTCAAGACTGTTGCCTAGTCCATGAGGAAAAGAGTTCCAAAGTACTGTTCCCTTCCTCTGTGTTTTTCAAATCAGCATGTGGGCATTGTATGAATATTTACTCTGAATGTTTATACATGTCCATTCCCCAGCCCCTATTTTGCTTTGCTTGTCCAGAACCTGCTTTCTTTACATTATATCATGCTGCATATGTTTTAACATGTCTGTAATCATTTTCATAATCCTGTTTTTAACATTGCTGTTCAGGTTAACACAGGTTGTGGCTTCACTCCCATAGGGGTGTTTTTAACATTAGACCTTTGCATGGATCACTAACTCCATTTTGTAGCGGTAATGAGCTGTCCTCCGAACTGTACCGTTCCTGGACTACAGATCTCCACTTTCGTCTGTTCCTCAGGATGTGCAGGTTGAAGCTGTGCAGAAGGTAGAAGCAGACGCTCACCTGAATGTTGTTAACATCGACTTACACGGAAATACCAAACTAATTAAAATGGACAAGGACCAGCAGAACCTAGAGAGGAGACTTGAGAACCTAGAGAGGAGACTTGCCAAGAACCAGGAGGAGAACATCTCTGAACCACCTGAATGCGGCCGGCCTTCTGTAATTGAGGTCGACGTGGAGGTCAGTGTTCAAGAAAACAACCATGTCACTGGAAGTCATGTAAAAACACAAAGTGATGGCCTTAAATTCAACAGCAAGTGTAAGCCAGTCTCCCCTCGAAGGAAACGGCAGTTTTCTCCTCTGAATTCGGACTGCATTTGTAAACCTGGGGATCCAAAATCTGTTCTGGTCAGCTGTCCATCAGAGGCCTCCATCATTTCTGCAGCTGCCCTTGAAGAGCTGTCCGACCTGCGGAGTTACTACAACAAACAGTTAAGGCGGATTAACTACATTTCCCACGAGCAATTGCAAGACTCCAGTTCAGGAATGTTGACCTGTATTAGAGAGCCACTAAGGAGTCTGCGTCTCCCATCAAGTACAACAATAGCCAAAAGTGCTCGAAATTTGTGGACACGTGTGAGCATGAGAAGAAAACTCATTCAGAGATGAATTTGCTTGTACAGCTCCTTAAATACATTTATTTTTATGTAGTATCTTAAGATGTGGAAGTAATGAATAGAGGTTGTTTTTGAAAACCATGTGAAATTCCTCTTGCCAGGGATATTTGAAATGGGAAGAACTGCCCTGTAATGTTTATACATTTGATGTGTGATATTTTTTTAAGAACTGACCTGTTTCATGCTCGTGTTTTCAGTATTCTTAGTTTTACACATGATTATTGCTTATCCGCTAGTACTGGTAGTATTCAACAATAAAATAATGAATTGTGTCTAGTACACTGAACATTCTGTAAATTCCTACCCAACATTTTCTTTTGTTACATCACACACCTAAAGGTGATGACCTGAACAGGCTGCCGTAAGAAGCAGACGAATTTGTCTAGATTAGTTGGTCACAAACAAGACTGAAAGAACATATGTTTGAACTTTGATACGGCACTGACAGTATAACATACTGTACCTCATACTGTACCTCCCATGATCCAAATAATGTTACAGTGCATTACATCAGTGTTTACAGTAGTGACTGGAGGATTTAAAGTGGTTCATGGATATGATCATGTAAATGAGACTGTCCTTTGCTTTAAATGGGAGCAGTGTGGTTTTATGTGCATGTGGTGTGGCTTGGGGAATATATGTTGCCTTTGGTTAAAAAAAAATCAGATGAAACTGTACCATTTCTGGTCATTCAGATTGTTGTTAAATAAATAAAGAAATTAATAAGGCTGTTTGTAAGAGTGAAGAGATTTTCTGGAAGACAAAAAGCACTTGAAAATAAACATCTCAGTAGAATAGGAATCTTTATAGATTGTTAATACAATCACTACACCTAAATAAATTAGTTCATACCTTACTATTAATATAGACATTTCTAAAAAAAATATATACATATATATATATACACACACGCACGTATACAAGGCCCACTATGTAGCTACAAAAGAACATCTTGCATGGTACAGAATTAAGTGCAAAAAAAGTACTTTATATCGAATATAAAGGTGTAGTACTATATACAGTATAGTAGAGTGTGTAAATGCAGTATAGTGTAAAGAATTATTTAAAGTGCATAAATAAAATTTTACAACAGTATAAAGAATAGTTTATATAAAACTTACCTGTGTGTTGAAGTCTGTTAACCTTTGCTTTTCGTTTTTACAAGCCCAATCTATGCAGTATTCAGAGTCACCACTAGGTGGCTACATTATTAAAGACATGATCCAAAATGGTTGACTTAGAGCAGTATCAACCAAATAGCCAGACTGGGGCCCTACACAGTGCACTGGGTGTGCGGTGTTCAACTGTCCTTTATTATATTCCATATCATGATACTGCCAGGTCTGATCACCTGCTTGGGTGCAATAATTCCCATAAAAAAGAACTGACTTAAAGAAAGTGTTAAACTTTTGCAGTCCAAATCAGTTTCATTTGGAATTCTTGCTGTCCACAGCGAAGTTGTATTAAGGACGATTTTCCTGTCAATAAAATTTGCAGAGGCTTATCCAATTGATGAGCAAGACATCTCAAATTAAAAGTGTTTTAGCAGTAACCAATAAGTGTACAAGGGTAAAATTAAGCATACCTTGGGTAAAATTTTGAAGTCACAACTATTGAAACAGACCTTTGGACAGGTGTCTCTGATAGAGTCCCTTTGTATCTAAGAGGTTTGGACAGGGCGTAAATTACACATAAAATAAGGATCTGTCTCACTACATAAACTTTTTTTCTTTTTAAAAATAAGTGGTTAGGTGTAACTTAGGACATGGTCCAACTTTACTAATACAAAAATTACAGAATTAGAATTTATTATGCTGTTTCTCACCAGGTTTGGTTTCATAAATAAAACAAAAACTTGCAATTTTACATTGTGCTTCTTTATAAATGTTGGTTATATATTTTTTTGGTGGGGTAAAATCAAATTAATGAAATAAATAATTAAACAACAGGAAAAAAAAAACTTTCCAGCAGGCCAATATTATGAACCTTAAGCTTGGCACTCTAGTGGAGTTGAGCCTCCAGCTGTATTCTGTAATAAACTGTGTCTGTACATAAACCATACTGAATTTTGTAATTCATGAAAGAAAACAGTCAACAATAAATGTGTTCTCTTGCATGTATTTGCGAGGTTGTTTGTGAACTGCGGAAATGTGGTTTGGCGTGTCCCGCCACGTGTCTTGGCTCCAGCTGCCCTCAGGACCAGTCAGGCATCTGGGTGCACATCCCTGCCAGGGCCTGCGATTTTGTTCCATTTCTCAGAGTCTGAAATGTCAATGTACTGCAGCTGGACCCTTTTAACCACACTTTTGGTACTGAGAATGTCCAGGTTCTGCTCTGCTCTTCAGTGTGTTGTGCGGGAATGGTAGTAGAATCGGGCTGCCAGTCACAGAGTTTATCAGCTGGAAGGAGTTGGAGGAGTCATTGCAGGATTCACACATAAGGATGGAATGTTCTTCCAGTTCCATGACACAATTGCTTTGGGATTTTGAGGCAAGAGCTCACTTTGAGAGAGATCCAATTATAAGGTCAGAGGTTACAGGGGTTGTCACCCCGGCGTCACTGGGCAGGCACTAGACATTGCTGAGAAATGGCGAACCACAGTGACCTCGATACATAACCTTTGACCTCTGTCTATAGTTTTCTTTTCCCTCTATTGATCCAATAGATTCTACAGAGCTTTTTGTTTGTGTGAGAAAATTCCCGTACTGATTAAGAACCATTACAAAGAGCACAGTCCTGTGTGTGTAGTTGTTTTTTTTTTACAAGGGTACCATTGGCCCAGTGGTCCGTGTGTGAGAAAGAGAGGGCATATGTACTCCTGAGTTATTCTTTAAATCTCTTTGTGTCATGGAGAGCAGTGATATTGGACAGTGTGAGGAGCTAGAAAGGTCAGTGTGTCCCTTAAACCAACAGAACGCAGAGAGGGAGCAGACCTGATGATTTAAAGGACTGGTCACATAAATTAGATAAAACTCTTCTTTTTGGACATCTATGACCGAAAGACTCCAGGTCTGAAATTAATTATCCATTCTCTCAAATGCTGGACCAGTTTTGAGCTTTCAATCTGAATTTCGGTGAATTTGTGGAGTCTGCCATTGCTTCTGCCGTTTTTAAAGTTTTGTGGTCAAGATGGTTTCTCTCAACTTCTGAAATTCGGCTGGTTTTCAACGATCTTCAATTGTGTTGGAATCACGTCTGCCTGGGTTGGCAGTTCCTTGTTTATTTATGGGAGTGTTGTCTCTTCAGCTCTGGGAGTGAAAAATGAGAGCCCTGATCTTGATCTTCTGGGTCTTTGCTGGAACTGTTGAGAGATCAGTGCTTCAGCCAAGTAAGTATTGGCAGCAAGTCGGCAAAATCAGCAGGATTCATAACACTGAAAATTGGATTTTAATAACATCCTGGAGTGGGTTTGACTAACCTAACTGACAGTTGACTAACCCTGGTTTGTCCTTATTGGTGAGAATTGCGAAATATTTATTAAATGTAATCTGTTGTTATTGTTATTAAGGGCTGAGGTGTGGACAGTAGAACCAAGACCCTACTTTATAGAAAACGGCTTGGTTTTGCTTTATGTTTTGGTCCAGGTCATATTTGTAGCACTTAACTGTCAGCTGTAAGATTCATGTTAGAGTGTGATTTATTACTTGTGCATGTGATGATGCTTCAATGAGTCCGTTATGTTCTTCAGGTCAAAATGTGTCTGTGGAGGGTGAGTCCTGGGATGAGCAGAGTTCCCTTCACCTCCAACAGCACCCTGCAAAGGAGCAAGAGGAAGAGGAGTCAGACTCTCGTATTCCTGTCAGTGTGACAGTAGAGGAAACTGATGGTCTGCACAGTGAGAGAACGGTGGAGGAAGAGGATGGAACACTGACAGAGCACCATAGAACTCTGACAGAAGAGGAGGGGAAACCTGTAGGCAAGCGAGGAGGAAGTGATGAAGAAAAAGGGGAAAAGGAGACAAGGGCAGTTAGTGAGACAGAACTTATAAAGAGAGAGGAGGATGGGGCAGGAGACGCAGAAGGTGGCCAAGAAACCTTTAATGATCCTGGGAAATATGATAATGAGAACAAGATAGTAAAAAGTGAAGATCTATATCAAACAGTGCCTCCACCAACACTCCATCAGAGTCTCAACCAATATGCCACTCCTTCTCAGTATGAGTCAGTCATTCTTTCATCCATTACAACACAGAATCCCCCAAGTCACCTTCCACCGGTAACAAATGTGACAACTCTGATGACCAATGTCACTAGTGAAACTGTGGCTTATACTGTGGGTGGTAGTGCCAAGCCCCACCCCATGGAGAAAGTGGATGCCACTCTCTCTGTGATGGCAGCAAGGGTGGGTCCTACTGCCACAAGCATGCCCAGATCCTTCAGGACTGAGCCTCGGACTAGAAGTACAGAGGCAAAGTTTAAAAACAAACAGATAGTCAACATGAAAAACAAGAAGAAGCACGGAAGAAAGGAGAAGAAAACAAAAGCTTTGAACAAAGGGCAGAAAGCGAAAAAGTTAAAACGGGAAAAAGTTGCCTTGACAACAACCACTGCTCCATATTTTCCTTATTTTAAAGACGACTACTGTCCACCAGCCTGTGCCTGCTATGGAAGGTGAGTATCTAACAGACAGGGCCTGCAGACTGCATGGCTTACATCATAATCATACATATCTCATAAATCCAACAAAATCATTTTATAGTGTGCTAAAATTGATGCTAAGTTATAGTATGTAACACTAGATATGATCTGAAGTCTGTGCATTGTTTTGGTAGGGTGGTGCAGTGTTCGGACAAAGGGCTGGATAAGATTCCCTATGGCATTCCATATAATTCCCGCTATATCCTCCTCATGAACAATAGGATTGACAGTATTGCCATGGGACTACTCTCAGAGTACCTTTCCATGGAGTTCCTGGTGCTAACAAACAACCGTTTGACTGACATCTCGATCAGAGGCGCCTTTGACGGCATCCATGTCCTGAAGCGGCTGCACCTGGAGCGGAACATCCTGCAGAATGTTCCCGCAGACCTTCCCAGCTCTCTGGAGGAGCTCCGCCTCGATGGGAATGGCATGATGGCGATGACCAAGGAAACCTGGGCATGTTGCTCGGGCCTGCTTATCCTCAGCCTGAGCAACAACAGCCTGGGCAGCAGGTCACTGCCGCTCCCTGCGGGAGTGCTCTCCCCGCTTGGCAGCCTGCGTATCCTCAGCCTCTCTCACAACAGGCTGACCTCAGTGCCCCTGCACCTCCCCCTCAGCTTGCAGGAGCTGTATCTCCGTGGCAACCTCATCCAGCGCTTCCAAGGTGGGGTTTTCCAGGGGGAGGCAGAGCTCCAGGTGCTGGACCTCAGCGCCAACAGGCTGACTAACAAAGGCCTAGGTAAGACTGCACTTATCAATGCCACTCATCTCGAGAGTCTCAACTTGGAGGGGAACTTTTTGAAACAGATTCCTCAACACCTGCCAGGCTCCCTAAAGACTCTCAACCTGGAGCGGAACTCTATCTCCGCCATCAGTAAGACAGCGCTCCTCTCTCTGCCCCACCTGGAGCACCTAGGTCTCGCCCACAACAAGATAGCCAGGGTTTCTCCTGGAGCCTTCCGGATGCTTCCGCAGCTGCATCAGCTGGACCTGAGTCACAACACACTCCAGCAGGTCCCCCGCCAGCTCCCACAGTGGCTTGTCACCGTCTCGTTCACCCACAACAAGATCCGAATAGTCCCACGCGATGCATTTTGCTCAGCCAGCCGAACCAAGGCCCCTTACAGTCGATTGGTGAGAATCCAGCTGGAGAACAACCTGGTGGACATGGGCAACCTGGACAACCAGGCATTTAGCTGCTTGCGGGGCTCCCAGGTGGTGCTTTTCTACTGAGGGACCTCGTTCTACATACTACCCCAGTGTCTGGTGGTAGTATGGGGTTGGAACATGATTAAGATGAATGTCAAGAATATGGTTGAATTCACAGACATGCTGTAGACATGTTGCATTATAACCAAATGGATGGAGAAGAATGTATGTATGTTTGAAGTGCACTCTGGACCACACTCAGACCACACTCAGACCACAGGACCACACTCAGACCACTGGACCACACTCAGACCACACTCAGACCACAGGACCACGCTCAGACCACACTCAGACCACAGGACCACACTCAGACCACACTCAGACCACTGAACCACACTCAGACCACATTCAGACCACTGGACCATCCTCAGACCACACTGAGACCACACTCAGATTCAGACCACCGTAGGGCATTCAGTTCACTATAGTACACTAAGCTCACTGTAGTGGAGCCATACCACTTGTTCACACTTAGCCAACTGTGGCACTAGAGTGAATTCACTCTACTGGAGTGCACTCAGCCCACTGGAGTGCAATCATACCGCTGGAGTGAATTCACTCTGCTGGTTCAAACTCAGACTGTGGCACTGGAGTGCACTCACTCTACTGGAGTGCACTCAGCCCACTCCCTTCCATGGACACATGCCATATGGAAATGGGGAAAAGCTTTCAAAACTGTTCTGTGATCCAAGATGTTTTGTTGCATTTACAGGTGTGGCCTGATGTTTGCCATGTGGTCGTAACATATTAGACACTAATCAGTATTCTTATTGATTCCTGTTTATCTTGTTGACTTTTTTTCTTAAAGTGCATCAGTTATCAAAAAAAACCTTTTCTGTTGTGTTAGTTTTATTTCTTGTCCAACAGCAGTGTGGATATGAAAACAAGCTTACCCTCGTTCAGTACAAGGTCATTATAGTGTGTTTTATGAAAGTGGAATTTTTTATGCCAGAATCTATAAAAAGTTGATGTGATGAAACACAGTGAATCTGTTTCACATCATCAATATTGGAAATGTCTTCTCAAAATTGTTTACTTTATTTTTCTGGATAAAAGTTTGGCATAGTTGTGTGCTTGGCCTCTGATCATTTCTGCAGTTTATAATAGTGAAGAAAAGCACATTAGTGAGAATCTGGCATGGTCCAGAGATGTCGGTTAGAACTGCTGCTCTGGTCCAGGCCGCTGATTGGTTGTTGGTTTTTTTATTTGACAGATGTGCTGTTGTGATAGAACCGTGCTTGAGAGCAGTTTGGACTGAAATGAAGAGCATTCACAGTCAGAGAGGGTGTGAAACACCAACCCTGAGTTCCAGTACATCGAGTCATTGATTATTTGAGTTTATATGGACCAATATATATATATATATTACATTGAGTTTATATGGACCAATATAAACATCTGTAGTCGAGGAAGGGATGAGTGTGTGAGAAGAGCACACAGAATGGACCAGATGTCTGAGCTGGAAGTCTGACATTTGGTGGCCTGGTCTGACAGGTTTGACGTGTTGTGCTGTATGGACTTTAGCCCTGCAATGACTTAATAACAAGGGAAAATGTGACAGTGGAAATTGAGTTTCCTGCTCTGCACTGATAATCCAGAAAACACATTCTTAATTTACAAACTATTCTCAATCTCCCACAGAGACAACAAAGCATTCCCACTGTTTGTGAAAGCTATAGACAGAACACCAACAACAGATTAACACATGCAGTTACAAAAAGGTACCACTAGATGACAGAAGAGTATTTTATTTTGTGTTAGTGATATAGTATATATTTCAAATTATTACAAACTATTAAGTCCTCTGTACTGTAAATGTAAATGATAAATTCAAAACTAAACTAATATTGCAGAACAGACTATTCTAATTTTCCTCTAACTAATTTCATTTACTTACAGAGTACTTCAGCCAGTACGCAGATCTTGGGCAAACACACTCAGAGACCCAAAACTGTGCTAAATAACCTTTCAAATTGGATTTTTTTTATTAAAACCTGCAAACCACATAAAAAGTGAGTCAGGAGGAAAGTACTGAGGAAGAGGAGGTCAGAAAAGGGTGGAGGAAGGATGAATGCACAGAAAGAAAGAGAGAGAGAGAAAGAGAGAGAGAGAGAGAGAGAGAGAGAGAGAGAGAGAAAGAGAGAGCAACAGGTCTGCTTGTGGGACTGGTGAATTCCATGTGTCTAGTAACACTGCAAAGCTACGTGGCATTGCAAGACCAGCTGTACAGTGTACGGAGGGGGGATGGGAGTGAACGAAAGACAGAGGGAGAAAAGAGGAGACGGGGAAAAGAAGTTTGTGTTGAAGGTGCAGAGTTCCTCCAGCACCTCCCTCTAGTCCAGGAGGACCCTGACCCCTGCTCCCTCTCTCTCTCTCTCTCTCTCTCTCTGTCCTTCTCCCTCTCTCACCCACTCCCCCTCTCGCTTCCCCTTCTTTCTTTCTCTCTCTCTCTCTCCCTTTTTCTTTTTCTCTCTGTCTTTTTCACTCTTTCCTTTTACTCTAATCAGAGACCATTTTTATTTGTAAAACACTCACATCCATTAAAGGCATTCTTTGTTTGAGTGTGTGTGTGTGTGTCTCTGTGTGTTATTTATTCATGGGTGTGTGCATCGCTCTCCTGCTACAGACTCATCAGCCCACAGCTCCTGCGTCTGAGTGAGGTCACTTTACTGGGGCTTATCTGGGACTTCACTCTCTGCCTGACTTAGATAATGCAGGAATTACATTGGGAGAATAGATGTGTGAGTAAAGAAATAGCTGGAGCATCGAAAAAAGGCCACAGTAAGTTTTAGGTATTGGTTGTACAATCACTGCGACTGGGTAAACCATTCCATGCCTTTGTGGTTTGGTCTCTTCTGTTATTGTAGGCAGGCTGTGTGAGGTAGCATAATGGCTAAACACACTTGTCATGGATAAAGAATGTCTGAGGGGAAAATAAGTAAAAGAGGGGCAGGAAATTAAACCACACCCTTGAAAAAGGACACAGACACACCAACAGACTTACCACAAAACAAAGAATTAAGACTTAATCCAGTACTGCAGCTCGTTCACTCAGACAGAGTATTTATGAAAGTTGTGTTTCTGCCCGTATTTGTAGCAGGTGTAAGAAGCTTTGGATTACCTCAGCCTGTACTGCATGTGGTTGACAGAACAAAGAGGCTCTTCTTAGACACTCCTTACTACTTGATCTTTCTGGAGTAACGTTATGCATCTCAAATGAGCAGAAATGGAAGACGCAGAGCTCCATCATCTCCTCGGTGGAAATGGTAGAAGGGTGGCAGCAGATCCAGAGATAAGGCAGTCTGAGGTGGTGCTATCTCAGTGGCGACAACCAGGGGGCGCCTGAGTCAGTGAAGATGAGAGATAGAGACCCACACCCACATACACACACACACACATGCACAGGGAGAAAGAGCCAGGAGGAGGAGAGAGTGGTGGAGGGAGTTAGAGAGAGAACCATGGGAGCCAGGCGGACCTCTCTATTCACACGCTCTCTCTTCTGGACACACACATTTGCATAGGTACACATGTATACACACATTCTGGTATGCACGCACACACTCTGTCTCAGTCTCTCTTTCAGTGACGGTTCAGACACACGGTATTGCCATCATGCAAGGACACAGGTGTGTATGACTGCAAGCACACGTGTGCTGCAAACGCACAAGCAAGTCTGTTTCTCTCTGTCTTGCACGTTTGCTCTCTATCCATGCACACGCAGGCAGAGCTCACGGTGGAAGACCAGGGCTCCACAAGAGGTTGCTGTCCCATGCAGGAGGGGATTCCCCCACATCTACACCCACACAGCTCCCCACAGTCACTACACACGTAGCCGTCAGAGCAAATACATACACAGATTCACAACTCAGTAATTGGTGAAACATAAAAGCTCAGCTACCTTTAACAGCTGTACGTAGCTGATTCAAACAGATGCTACTCAAAGAGCTTTTGATTTTTCTGTAATAATAGATCAGCAAACACCAATTGTCACCAAATTCTCCACATTCCAGTATTTAAAAACATATTCTCCAATATAGACAATGTATTAGTCACTGGTACACTCTCTTAATCATCCTGCTCATCTAATACTAATCTCTGTAGTATTAAACTCTAACAGTGTAATCAGTTGTAATCATTGAAAACTCTAAAAGACATTCTCTTTGGACTTTTTCTTTGGAGTTTTAGAGGAAGAGAGCTGAAGCAGCTCTCCAGTCTGGGATCATATGGTTTAGGTAAAATGAAAGCTGTTAAAACTCAAAGGTCAAAGGTGAGTTTGCCCTTATGTTTCCTGACAGACTTTAGCTCCAAATATCTTTGGTGCAGAACTGAACACCCTCGAGCATTCAGGTGTTCAGGTGTTCTCCCTTAAATGCTAGCAGGCAGCTTTTAGAAACATTCCTTACAGGGCCGTGAGCTCCTCAATTACCTGCCAGGTCATGACATTTGTGTATTTTAATTTCAGTAATCTAATAGACTAAAAGTCAATGGAAAAATAGATCAAATTAAAAATTGGCAGTAAATAAAAAGAAAGACTATTTAATCCAGATGAAAATAGGGGTAATTCTTGATTTCTCTCTCCACGTCTCTCTTTCTATGTTCCCCTCTCCCCAGGAAGTATTCATTGCTTAACGTCCTGTTACCATGGTTGCCTGAGTTCATGCTGATAGGCTCTCTGTCAGGAAGCGATGGTGCTGCCATGTGGCATTATAAAATTGCCTTTTAAAAAGTTTTTCTTTTCCTGTCAGGGAACATACACTCCTGGACACAGTGTTTCCTCTCAAGCAGACATTACCTAAGCATCCAGAGCCTTAATGCTAGTTTTTTCCTTTTTCTATGGAAGCCTTAATGTCAGTGAGGGTTTTATTTAATTGGGTTGGGGGTGGGGTGGGATGGGGGAGGAGTTAACTTCACTGAGTGGCAAACCCAGGTGCCAGTTACTATGTCTGCTTAACATTGCGTCCAATCACAGACCGGAAAATGTTTGCGCTGCAGGTTTTCAAGATACAAGAAGTCTTTTGTAATATGTTCACTAGCTGAGATATTCCAGGCAGTGTTCTCTTGATTTCAAAACAGTGTTCATTTGAATTTCTGAGGCAACTTTTAAAGCTTGTGTAACACACTCGCCGGCCTGACACTTAAAATACTCACTTCCAACATCACCTTTTAATCTGGTCATGAAACCAGAAGTCAGAATAAGTGTCCAAGGTAAAGCTAAAGGCGATTGCTTTACAATTTTTAATCAGTCATCCCACAGCATGTTATGTTTTAAAACATGAAAATGTGTGTTCTTGGTTTTCTGAGTATGTGTGAGAAAAGCTTGTGAGAGAGGGGGATTCTTGTTCTTTTGCATAGAAGGTAAGACTAGTTCAGACATAATTATCCTTTTAAAATAAGCCAAGGCCTCCAGAGAGATTTCCGTTTGTGTGTGTGCATGTGTATATGTGTGTGTGTGTGTGTGTGTGCGTGTGTGTCTGTGTGTTTGTGGATGGGCATATACAGATGTCTCTGGCATAGGTATGTTGCTACTCTGTCTGGTCTTTGATGGTGATTTTGGCTTACAGACACATGATTATCTTCTTGGCCTACAAATCTTCATGCTCTCTCTCTCTCTCTCTCTCTCTCTCTCCACAAACTCACTCTGTCCCTGAACAGGTAGTATTTCAATAATGTTTTTTAGCAGAGTATTCCAGTGAAAAGCAGAGAGAGTAGTGCACACATCCACGTGTTCCCACGTAAACGCACAGAATTAACTACAGTGCACACGTCCACGTGTTCCCACGTAAACACACAGAATTAACTACAGTGCACACGTCCACGTGTTCCCACGTAAACACACAGAATTAACTACAGTGCACACGTCCAC
>JAOYMR010000003.1:16477431-16490479 GCA_025802075.1 Tenebrosternarchus preto | reverse complement strand
GATTGTTTTAATACATATATGTTTAAGGTTTGATCAGTTCCGATTGTTTTAATACATATATGTTTAAGGTTTGATCATTGAAAAGCCTTCAGGTAAGGAATTTACTTTCACAAATGTTGATTAGTGACCTCCTACATGTTATGAACTACACATGCATACTATCTATTTTATGTTTTGAACCTATTATAAGTAAACAATAAAGGATGCCTGCTTTTTTTTCACATATTGCTTTTTTTCACATATCTAGAAGATGCAGGAAAGCACAGCATTGCTGAATGATGTCTTGCATTAAAACTGAAATATCTAACACTTATTTTCTTCTTACAAGATTGTTGGTCTTCTAACTTCTAAAACGTAACAAGTATTTTTATTTAAACTGTGAAGAATTGCTATGCATTTTTTAAGAAACTGAGGTTCAGATTTCCCAATAGCAGCTTACTGCTTAACAAATTGACATTTATGCAATACTCCTCCTTGCATGCGATACATCATACATCATACATCATACAGCAAATGCTTCACGTTTCTGTGATAACAATATAGACTAATTCTACGTGTTCTATTAATTGTTCATCTATGTTTGTTCACTTTGTATTGTCACAATGTCACTAAATTGTAGAAACAAAGTTTCAGCAACATCTGGGTTGTATTATGTTAAAAGATGAAGAGACATGTTTGAAAAAAAACCTGAATTGTGTATTTCTACGTAAATAAACCAGTTTCCTACAGCTATTGTGAACTTCAACTTTGAGCATCACAGATGTTTTCCATCAACCATCTCTCACCACAATTTTTCACCTCAGCAAGAAGCTTATCAACAGTTCTGAGATGAAATTCTTGTGTGGAATTACTCAGGAGCCCAAAACTATTCTGATGACTTCATTTCCATTCTTTTCTAAGTACTGGAAAATGCGTTGAAATTATTATCTGAGGTAATATACCATAAATTCCAAATGTAGTAGACAGAGGTATCAAAATGCGACAGGGATGAGGGACACTCCTGCCAGAGTCCAGATCAGACAGCCAAGGTTTCCTGAGAATGTTGTGTTACTGAAGGAAATTGTTTTCAAATGTAAGAGAACTACAGGATGGAAGCATTTTGGATAGATTAAGCTTTGATCACAACCCACTGGCAACAACATAAAGTACATCTCTTTGCAGTTACTGATCTGTAATTAGTGACCTGATATACCTAGGAAAGCAAAACGTAAATGTTTTTAATATTTATTGATAAGAAATGTACTAAGAATTATTAAGACTACTAAATGCTTAGTGAATTACCTTATACCATTTAAGACTGGGATTATAAGAGAAAAGGGTTTGTGCACAGTTCTGAACAGCCACTACAACCAACCAGTTCCAAAATGATATTTTTTATTGTTTAAAAATATTGTTGACATTATTTGTTGTACTGATCAATTTCCCAAATAATAGGGCCTGAAATCCATGGCACAGTTAAGAAAAAATCCAAAATATCATTGTATGAAGATCTGGTGACTAATGAGAATTGAAAATTAATAAATAAATAGAACCAAAACTAACATAAGCTCATAACTTTTCTGATGAAGTCATAAGCATGAGCTGGAATAAACCAGATATCACTGATCATTGCTGTTCAGCTCCTTTGGATTCAAGTGAGTTGGTCACATAAGCAGGTAACAAAAAGGCATTTTCACTGCTTCCAAAACCTTATAGTCTTTTTTCGTACCAGATTCCAACAAATTTCCTCTTTTATTGTCAGTTCATAAGTTTGGGAACATTTATGAAACATTACTGACTCAATATGCTACACATAAGGTTTAAGTTAAATAGCATGTGCACATCATCGAGTGTAATACTATTTTAATATACTTATTAGCATGGCACCATTCTGTGTGATGTGCTTCTGACCACATCTAAAACTTTACTTATTGCCTCAAGCAGGAGAAATTGTATCATGTGACATGCTGGAGCTGAATCACGTGACATGCTGGAGCTGAATCACATGACATGCAGGATTTTCTTCCTTGGTAATTCTCAAGGCTCAGAGGGAGAGTCAGGTTTTTCTTGGATCAGAGAAGAAACTCTAATTGGTAATATGCAGGTATTATACACCAATCCTTCAGATCAGGTTTTTTTTTTATGTAGTTAGAAGAAAGGTGCTAGTCTAACAACAGACAGTAAGTCTTACAACACAGATCTGAGATCAGATTTAAGGAGCAGGGACAGGATGAGGACAATCCAAACTAAAACAAATACGTACAGATTTATTTACTACCCAAGGAAATTATATTTAAAGCTGTTTATCATTACAGTGTTTATTTAATTGTATCTGTGTTTATTTATGTGCTACATGGTGATTTTACATACAAACAAACATTTATTTGGAGGCCTAAGACCTTGGCTGTGTACTGTACTCTTGCATCTTCTGCAACAGTGTTGTCAGTACAAACTTTTAATCTGAGTTGTAATACCATGTTCAAGAGATATTAAAGACTAGCAGCTGGAGGTTGACTGGCATGATGAAGTGAAATGGGTTAAGTTCAGTCACAAAGTTTGTGTGCTTTTATACATGTTCTTTGTCATGGACTTTTCCGTTTTACTACCATCCGTGTGCTATACTGATAACATCTGTCTATCCATCTGTAACATCTGCTAATGCCAATAAGAGACCCAACCTTGATGTCAAGCCTTCGAAAAGCCTTTGATCACAACTACAGTGCTCCTAAACAAAGACATTACAGCCACAGTGCTCCTAAACAAAGGCATTATAGCCACAGTGCTCCTAAACAAAGACATTACAGCCACAGTGCTCCTAAACAAAGACATTACAGCCACAGTGCTCCTAAACAAAGACATTTCTCACAAGCCCTGCTTACAGTTCCATTTCAAATGTAAATTCTCCTGCAAATTTGTCTATGCAGTGTTGGTACTGTTCATAATGATAGACTGTGTGGTAACCAATTATGTATAAACATAAAAGTATATCAGCATGTCTTTGTGGGCATTATTGAACTAGACTCACTCCTCAGTCCCAGATGCTTGACTAAACATTTTTTCAGTCTGCCTTGTAAGTGCAGTGACTCCAGGTGTCCTTGCATGTACAGGTGTGCCCTCTGACCTTTGTCAGTTGAAGTAATCCCATGTCTTCAGCACAGCCATGAAGATGCACAAGCATAAGGGTTTAACATGTCCGAGCCATCGGTGAATTTGTAGGCTGGTGCAGAGGCAGTGGCCCTCTCTCCTTCTGCCATGCTTTACCCCACTGCTCCCCCTCTTTTTACCCCACTGCTCCCCCTCTTTTTACCCCACTGCTCCCCCTCTTTTTACCCCACAGCTCCCCCTCTTTTTACCCCACTGCTCCCCTTCTTTTTACCCCACAGCTCCCCCCTCTTTTTACCCCACTGCTCCCCCTCTTTTTACCCCACAGCTCCCCCTCTTTTTACCCCACTGCTCCCCCTCTTTTTACCCCACAGCTCCCCCCTCTTTTTACCCCACAGCTCCTGCTTGCTTTACCAACTAGAGGCAGTAGAAGGGGGAATAAGATGTCCTGAGCTGACAAAAATAGCCAATGCATCAATGTATAGTCCAGGGAGACAAACTATGTATACACATACACACACACACACACAGAAATATGTATATATACATACATACACACACTTTTTTCTAGCTGAACCAGCTGTCAGGACTACAGCCTTGCAAGGAAATCAACTATACAGATCCTTAGCTAGGAGCTACATGCAAAGACTGACATGTATCTTTGCAGGTTTTTTCCAGAAGATAAGAACTTGGTAAAGTCTCTTAGCATTTTAAAGTTTTTTTTTTTTTTTTTTTTTTTTTAGCTTTTAGAGCAAATGTGTTCATTAGTTAAAATCCTTTTTTTACTTGGTTTACTATGTGTCTTCCTGTTTTCTGGTGTACTTTTTTCTCTGTTCTTTCCCCCTTCCTTGTGTTATCCTACAAAATCTGGTGTTTGGACACCATTGCTAATGTCCAGCATGTGCACTAAGTGTGGAGCATGTATGCTAAGTGTTGAGCAAACTCAGAGAAGCAGACACTCATGGGAGTACATGAGAGTCTTACTCCAAACAGATGTGGATTCCATTGTGGCCTCTAGTCCAGCCACGCTTTCAGAAAGCTTCTCAGTCTGCCTGAGAGAATGCAACAGTGAGAGTGATGGCATAAAAATCAGCATTACAAGATCAGTACTGATATCTGAAGCAGAATATTGGACCTTAATGCCAGAGGAATCAGGAATCAGCACAATAATCTGAATGTAAACTGTACTTAATAAAGATCTTGATGCTGAAGAAGACGCTTTACATTACTGTCACTGCTTCTGTTTTTGTAGAAGTTTTATAAGATCAGTGTTTTTAAATTATTTTATTATTTTTAAAGTAATATAAGGTGAGATTAGGCATTGATATATCTGTTAACTGGAACTGGAAAGATCCAACCGCATGTGTTAACTTGTGGTAACCTGTGATAACCTGTGTTAACTTGTGGTAACCTGCAAACTGCAGTTATGAAAAGGGACAAAAATCCTTGAGGCATGAAAAGAGATGACAGTGAAGTGGAAATGGTCCGACTGTGGTTTTAATTATGTTTTATCGACACGTCACTGAGGGTTTGTTATACCTGACAACCTTAATACAAATCTGTTTTGTTTTGGTTGTTGTTTTTTTTGTTTGTTTGTTTTTTTTTTGGGGGGGGGGCGGGGTAGCAGTCAATTTTGTGTTTGTTTTATGAATAATTTAGTGTTTACTTTTTGAAAGACCATTTACATAGTGTTCTTAAAACAATGTTTAAAATTGCTTTAACCAGTGTACAGTATTTAGATCTTACAGTATTAAGAACTTCTCAGGGGGAAATTCACATTCAAATCTATTTAGACTCCTCTGAAGGATTAGCTGATTGTTTACATTAGTAGTGGTTGGTTTTGTTTAGCTTTCTAGTCCTACATCTCTTGACTTCATTGTCTAGCAGCACCATTTATTCCCAGACCCTGAGTGTTGGATGATGGAACTGCTCGGTACTGCTGTGTGTGGTTGGCGTCACAGAGAATGAAGACAACTGTAAACCACATGACCTGTCATCCTTGATCACTGGGTCAAATCGGGTCTCAGATATTTCTTTGCACTGTAGGTGAAAGAAAAAATAAGCATGAGGTAATGTAAGGTAAGGTGAAGAACAGGTGTAGGCCATGGAGGACTATGGAGATGCATGATCAAGACCAAGACTTGGTTAAGAACAAAACATGATCAAGACCAAGACTTGGCTAAGACCAAAACATGATCGAGACCAAGACTTGAACACAGCCCCAGACTTCTGGGGCCAATTAGTCACATCACTTTACATACAGTCCAGCATGGCAGGATTATGACTCTTGAACCCGAGAGGCAGTGATAGGCTCAGGGGTGACTGATGTGTGTGAAGAGCAACTATTCGGGAGTTCCAATACTAACAGAGATGAATAGAGCACCTCAGTGCTAGAGCGTCATTAAATATAAGGTTGCTGTGCGGTGGAAAAGAGGTTAGGTCTGTAATCTATAGCTATAATCTAAGTTTGTGGCACATTTGAAACAAATTCCTCAATGGTTAATATGAATAGAAAATTTCTACATTTCATCACTTCAAGGTTGAGTGACATAGCCAGTCATGTATGTACACAACATGGATGCCAGAACTTTGTAATCTTGGATCTATTTCACTGTGCAGAGGTGTGAATTCCTCACATGGATGCTGAGAAAAGTTTGCTTCTCATCATATAGGGCTTGTCTGTTCTTCTCTGAGGTTTCCTTAGATTCAGGACAAATGACTCGAGGCTCATCCTGACATTTTAAAAAGCATCTCCAGGAATAAGATTTCAACCCTCCCCAGCATGGGGGCTGGAACCACAACAAACCACAACAAAACCAAAAGTAAGTTCACATCAACCCTTCTCTGAAATTTTCTGTTATGTTTCATTCACTTTTGAGTTTTAAGCATTTCTTGATTCAGTACAACATGTCTGATTCAGTACAACATGTCTTGCACAGAAAATGTTTAGAAATGAAACCCCTACGTTTGTGAGTGTTGTGAATACAACCACAAATGATCACAAATCAGTTACAAACAAACACAAATCATTTCAAATAGTCACAAATAAGTTACAAATGAACATACAACACAAACAAATGAATATACAAATGAATTTACATTTACCTCACAAATATACTGAAATTTCTTTTCACGCTGCAATATAAAAGGCAAAGTGACCAATTTTTTTTTTTAATTTTCAGATTGCATTACAGTAGAAATGCTGATGTTATTCATGCTAGATTATGGTTTAGCATTCTCTTGAGTGGAGCCCTTCCCTTACACTGATTGTGTACTGATTTTGTTTGTTTAAATTTGACATAATTCACTCATATTAGCTTATATTAGCATCTTGTTCTAATCATTGCAGCCACACAGCAGCAGCAGTGCAGGAATGAGGAAGACATGTAAGACAAGCCATCCTGTCTTTTCCCTGCATCACTGTGGAGCTCTGTATGAACGCAGGAAGCCACTAATTGCTAACTGCTCCGCTTCGTCTGTTTAACCTCGCAGAGAGCCAGAATGCCAACACATGCCTGTTGTTGAGAGAAGGACCGATGAAGAAGGACAGATGAAGAAGACAGAGAAGCACAGATTAAGAAGACAGATCATTTATGTTGCTTTGGAAGCAGAATCCATGTTCGACCAGTAGAACCTGGCTTGGTTCATGCAGCATTTCATGATGGCTACACTTCATCCTCTGCTTCTTCATCAACTCAACTCATCAGGTGCATTAAAACAAAGAAAACTCAAGCCTGTGTAGAGGCTGGAAGTCCCACAGACTGATCCTGCCCACCACAGGTTTATAGAAACAGAACTGAAGTGAGCTGAAGCCCTAAGGAGCCACGTTTAAAACAGTTCAACTCTGCACTGGCTTCTTTTCATTTTGCTGTGGGTTTTCTGTGTCTTAAAACAGTAGATTATATAGGTTTGATGTCACAGACCTGATTATCCACAGGAATAAAAAGACTGTGATTTAAAGCAATAGGCCATTAGGAAGACCTGAGTCTTTACAAGAAATAAGGATGAATCTGATATATGAGCATTTGGTAGATACATTGAGTTTTGTTTGTTCCTGTGGAGTGGAGCATTTGTGGTGGCATCTAGCGCTGGCGATTAGCTCTTGGTATTGGCGATTAGTGCTTAGTGTTGGTGTAGGGGAGAGAGAGGAGGCCTTTCTCTAGGCAGAGACTTCCTCTCCGTCCAGGACTAACACAGGAGCTTCACAGAGGGCTCATTGTACGCTGCTACCCTGTCGATCGCTACATGGAAGCAACACATGCATTGCCTGCACTTCAGGAAAGGGAAGACAAATATCTCACGTTTGATTCTGATTAAGTTATGTTTAGTCCCAATAGGGGGAAAAGGTTGTAGCAGGGGATGAAACTGATGGGGGTCTGTCTCTGTGTGTATTTTTATTGAGAAGCAGGTTCTTCCTTTGTGTGTGTGTGTGTGTGTGTGTGTGTGTGTGTGTGTGTGTGTGTGTGTGTGTGTGTGTGTGTGTATGGTGTGGGCTGGGTACTGCCTCTCTTGCAGATGTGACCAAAACCGGTCTCTCCTTTCTGCTTGGTCTCAGTGCCTACCTTCAAACACACACTGCAGGTAACGCACCCGGCCCCTGCCACGGCCCTTTACTCACACACACACACACACACACACACACACACACACACACACACACACACACACACACACACCTTCTCAAAGCCACTGTGAGCGAGTGGTCCCATTGGCCAGGCCCACCCGTCCTGTGTATGTCGGAGCTGAAGAGTAGGACCATTCGGGAAAGCGGGAGAAAGAGGTAAGCATTGTGTAGGCTTCTTCATGCTGGTGCTTTGCTTTACTACAGCGAGCAGGAGAAAGGGCTTAACCATGGGTCTGCTTCTGGAGCTTATGTGCTCCTCTGGTCCTCATGCACCTGACATTATTGCTCTGCACTGGGGTTTTAATGACGAGTTTGGTGACAGCACATGCTTACTGTATGCTGTGTCTTACAAGAGCGTAGTAGTGATTGTTTTGTGTATTGTGGTTTGTAGCATTAAAAGTTTGGGTGAGCAAATCACAGCTTTATCGATTAATGTGGCTTTGGTGTTTTGACCTGTCTATATGCTTGGATGTGGCGATATTAAGTAACTGGTGCATTTTTGATGGGAGTACTGGGGGATGGTGAACAGCTTACTGGTTTTGGTCTCCCATTTATTTTAACACTGTGGATCCCAGAATGCAAAGAAAAGTGATTATGTGAACCAGTGTGTTGAACTGGGGGTGCAGGTTATTCATGCATGTCAGAGCAGGAACCTAAGGTCAAGAATGTACACAATTGTATACCTCTTAACAAGAGTAAACCTTTCGCTAGCTGCGGAGACATGTATGCTATACTTGTGATAAAATCATATATTACATATCAGTTGTTACATTGTGTCTAAAATTTAGCATTGAAATTTCTGGCATCACAGGCGAGCCTAAATTGTAAAATCAATGAATATTTGCCCAACATAGAGCCAAGGAAAACATAGTCACACGCACACACACACACACAAGCTCTGTACACCGCACATACTGATGGGAGTGTGTAAAAGCCCAGCTCTGTCTGCAGTGTAGCGCCTCTTTCAGAATTCCCCTGCTGTGTTTCATGGTGAAGTGCACAGGTTACAGAAAGCTTCACTGAGAGTGAAGTTCTCCATGCAGGGACGCTGACCAGTCGTATGATTTCTGCCATGTCTAGAGTTAAACGCACACTATCAAAGCAGTCCTGCCATCAGTATGAAGTCCATATTCCAGAGGGGCAGAGCTCTCATGAAATGGTATAATTGTAAATACAGCGATTCCTGAAGTACTTCAGAGCCTAAAATAGCAAATCTTAAAGAACTTCATCGAAAGAAGTGTGTGTGTGTGTGTGTGCGTGCGTGTGTGTGTCTCAGAGAATAAGAAACAGAGAGAATCCTGAATGAGACTTTTCCCCTCAATGCAGAGGCATGCTGTTCACAAACCCTGGTGGAATTTTGAGTTTGAGCGCAGAAACACATTCGTATTAATACTTATAAAGAAGCTCTGTTAGAGCCTGCTTGCTCTCTCTCTCCCTCTCTCTCTCTCTCTCTCCCTCTCTCTCTCTAGACTTTCTCCATCCCACCCTGAGGACCAGAACCTCATCTACAGCCACGTGGTTTTTTTTCTGGCCGATCTTCTCTCTCTTTCTTCTCTCTCACAGCTTTCTTCTCAGCTCAGATGGCCTTCGGTTGAACTGTCTGCTTTTTTTTCCCCTCAAGCCCAGGCCTCATTGCGATGGCAAGAGCTACATACGAGCGCATGATCTTTTGCCCGTTAGCATGTTTGCTACACTCCATTCAAATCTAAAATAGAGGGAAAATAAAAAGGCTCCATGCTCTCCACAGCTCTGCTGAGTTAGAATAGCTACTGAAAATATGAATCACAGCTATCGATGTTTGAGATGCACAATAAAGCACATGTTCACATTTTATAATGAAGAAGAGTTTCAGGTAAGTAGAGGAACAGTACGATGGATTATTCATAGACATTATGACTGTCAAATGCCTGTTCAAAAACAGCATTCTTATGTACTAATTTACACCTTCTTTGGTTCTGATCTAGTATGGAGAATGCAGTTAGGGTTAATAATCTTTTTTTGTGGTGTGTCTGTTCAACAACTACAGCTGTGCTTAAGTGAAATAGTTTTACAACGAAAGTGAAGAATGTGAGATTATTTCTAATTCATTCTAGGCTGACAGTAACAGCAGGTGGACCAGTGATACTCTCACTATGTGCACTTTTTGGGCTCTGTTTTATCTGCACTATCAATTAACTTTATTTTAAAATGTTGTGTTGAAAACCAGTTATGGAGCACTTCATGCAAAGATAACAGAAAGACCTATGAAACTGGGAAAAAGTTAAAAAAAATTAAAAAAACTATTTTTTATTTGAAACTATTTCAAATAAAGTGATAAAATTAACACAGATGTCCCCAGAATGCCATTCCCTACATCCCTCAGAGTTTCTATTTTTGTTAAAACAGCACACTGGATTTTGATTTGACTGAAACCAAACCGTGCTGTTCTCCCCACAAAAGCAGAGAAGATTGTAGCCACGTGGAATACACTTTGAAGAACTGAAAATTATTCCTGCTGGGTTTAAAATAGCCTTTTCTAGCATCTTCCTTCTCAACTCTGACCTTTGAACTTTGAATCTCAACAAAGCTGCCTTTGAATGAATTCAACATGGCCACTGGTTTGAATGGTGAGTGTCTGGCTCTTGTGATGGAATTTCAGGCTTTGGAAGACGGACAGACCTCATGCTACAATCCTGCTAGCTGTCTGCACCTTGTTAATGAACACTGAATTCTTCAATCCCTGAAACACATGCACTGCCAACCAAAAGCCTGAATGAAAGTTACATTTTAATCAAATCAGCTTAAACATCCAACGAGGGATGGCACATTAAACACCCAATGAAAAATATATTTCACTGCAGTATATTTTTGCTGTATTTAATCATTCATATTTAATTAGTTCAAAGAGGTTCCAGTCTGAAATACACTCTTACCAAAGCTAAAGCAGACAGAAAGCCAACCCAGCTACTCTCATATACACAGTTGGGTTTGGGTTTTTTGGTGACCCCAAGTCTCTGGTTTTTGAGGAACATATTTCATGCTTATTCTCACCCTTTGCTTGTTTTATTCTGTGACTAATACTGGAGAGTTTAGCATAGCTGAGTTTAGCATAGCTGAGTTTAGTATAGCTGAGTTTAGCATAGCTTCATATGCTGGGAACAGTAAAATTAATAATCAACACATTATTACTATTATTTACTCAAAATTCTGAAAATTTACTCTAAATCTTTTGAAAAAATCTAGTTGATTTATGTTTTCTGCTATTCAATCCCCATTTGCCATTTCACTGCTGCTAGACTCAATGTGGGGCTGCTCTTGAATTGATACCTTTTCCATGTGTAAATCATATTATATGAAGGTGTGTGTACACTTTCACTCATGTGGGTCTCTCACTGTGGCAGGTGGTTGATGATGGCGGTACCATACAGGTTGATTCTGGGGCTCCTGGTCCTGAACACGGCAATGGCCTCTCCCCCAAGGTACTCCCGGCAAGCCGAGCTAGACAACTACGATGTGCCTCTAAACAACTTGGACTTGGAAAACAAGGACCTCTATGAATATTATGATGAGCTGTCTATTGATGAACCAAAGGTGCGAGACTCAATGTGTTGTGGGTAGTACATCAAGTCTTTTGTAGTTTTCTAATTTGCCTGTATGTTTATAGCATTATATTATTGACACCCATAACAGAATTTTATTTTGTTTATCAAGTCATTTTAAATACAAATGTAAGAAGAAGTTTACTATACTAGAACATCTGCAGAAGATATTCATGATTAACATGTTTGACAGCAGCCACACCCTGCTCATTTGGTGTCTAGAAATATATGCATGTATTTCTGGATAAATATATGCATGTTTTTTTCTGGATAAAAATATATAAATAAATACATGTATGCATTTCCAGATACATACATGTATGTTTTTCTGGATAAAAATATGCATGCTTCTGGATAGCTACATGTATGTTTTGATAAATGCATTTGCCAAATGCTGAAAATGTAAATGTAGTTGTAAATAGTGGGGCTGCCAGTTGATTAGGCTTCTTACCTGAGACCTCACCTGAGACCTTACGTGAAAACTGTAATAAATGTATTTGTATTTGAAGTAGCAGTCTAGGCTAGTTTTCTGCTGAAAGGTAAGTGAGGTTATAACAGTAGTATTGTTTGGCACAGGAAGATATTTCCATTTAGCGGAAAGTAAGTGCCTGGGTTTGTGATTAGACTGATGATTCACATGTGGAAACATGCACTTCAGTACTGCACATGCAGGAATAAGTGGTGTGTGTGAGTATGTGTGTGTGTGTGTGTGTGTGTGTGTGTGTGTGTGTATGTGAGAGAGAGAGAGAGAGAGAGAGAGAGAGAGAGAGAGAGGGAGAGGTGCTTCATTCACAGCATTCTGCACAGAGCTGTGAACACAAGCCTTCACGTGTCTTCCCTGCATTTTGTGTTGATTATGGTTTACCTGTGTATGGCTCATCTATTGACGCACTCCTCAGATATGTCAGCTTGGTCCCATCACACCAGCACTTAAATCACAGCACTATTGTGCTGCGCTGGGGCCTTTCTGCAAAATGTCTAGAATTTCAACATTTTTCTCTTTACCCACATTTTGTTTTTGGCAAAGTGTCAGGAAAACTGGCTGTACCCGGTTCTCCAAGCTTTCTTATGAGAAGGTCACGCTGGAAACACATAAATCATTCTGGGAATGATTCCCCTCCGGGTTTGTATTTGTGTTTAGGTGACAAATGCTTTTTGCTTTTCTACAGCATTTTCTGTAGCTGTTGGATGTTCTCAGTTTGCATCCTCCTGTGTTCTTATGCCTCATAAAAGTGGCGTTTGTGAAGCACTGCTGAGTTTGGCAAATGTTTGCATAAGAAAAACTATTTGGATAATATTTAACATGCAATATATAATATATATATATAAGTATATACATATATACATACAATGTCTTTGAGATTATAATGTCATCTCTCTGTAACATATATCTGTGATCTATTCCAGGCTTTACACACTAATATATATCTGTGATCTATTCCAGGCTTTACACACTAATATATATCTGTGATCTATTCCAAGCTTTACACACTAATATATATCTGTAATCTATTCCAGGCTTTACACACTAACATATATCTGTGATCTATTCCAGGCTTTACACACTAACATATATCTGTGATCTATTCCAGGCTTTACACACTAACATATATCTGTGATCTATTCCAGGCTTTACACACTAACATATATTTGTGATCTATTCCAGGCTTTACACACTAACATATATTTGTGATCTATTCCAGGCTTTACACACTAACATATATCTGTGATCTATTCCAGGCTTTACACACTAACCATGTGTTTT
>JAOYMR010000003.1:16439822-16451651 GCA_025802075.1 Tenebrosternarchus preto | reverse complement strand
CATTTCTGTGCACACACTCTCTGGGTTCACACGAACACTGAGGGCATTTCTGTGCACACACTCTCTGGGTTCACACGAACACTGAGGGCATTTCTGTGCACACACTCTCTGGGTTCACACGGGCACTGAGGGCATTTCTGTGCACACACTCTCTGGGTTCACACGAACACTGAGGGCATTTCTGTGCACACACTCACTGTTCAGCTGGAGCTCTTCTCATGTTAGAGTGGCTCACACGTGAAGGGTCTGATCAGCGTGAGTTGAGCCCTGCCTGCGTTCACCACAACCTGCGTGCCACCTGTGTGCCACCTGTGCCAATTCCTTCGTGCTTTACTAATGCTGGCACACACACACACACACACGTGTTCTGTTTAACACAACAGCACTAAGTGTGTTAGGAGTCCTGGGTTCAGCGCAGCACACATACGATTAGAATTAAACAGTTGGGATTCATGCCACTGTCACAGCAAGTGATTCCTAACAAGGATACATGTTCCTGAGGCCGTGCGGCACTGCGCTGCACACGTGCTGTAGCAGACAGGCAGAGTGATTTTACTTCCATTTTCCATTTTCACTCTAAAGGTCATTCAACAAAAATGTGTTGTTTTGTTTCCTAATTTGTGTGATTGAGGGAGCGTTGAACACGAGGGAAGAAACACGGAACTGCATGGGGCGTCTGTTCCTGCAACATGATTCCCTGCAAACCCAGGAAGGGGACAGAAGGAGCCTCTCTGTTAGGGCACTGTGGCGGTTGAGTGCGTGCGCGCGCGCGTGCGTGCGTGCGTGCGTGAGAGAGTGCTTGTATATGAAGCTTTCTGCCTGTGAGACTTTTTGTTCTTTACACATTTTGTACACATTGCTTTGAACTGCTATAAACTAATAAGAAAAATTTGAAAAAGAAAATTGTCTGTCACATGGCACAACTTCAATCTAAACTGGAGCCCCATGTTCAGAGTGATGCTCCATAAGAGTGCTTGAATATGTAGACTTTGGGGAAACATTGAAAACTGCATGGATCTCTGGTGCATTCGTGTGTCCTCTGTCCTAGAAACCCAAGCTGTCAGAGACACGACGGCCCAACCGCAGGCCATGGTTTAAGGGAACTCTGAGGGCGCGTTATTAGTTACAGGGCCGTTGCTGTTTTCCCATTGGCTAGTCAAGTCTGTCATATTTCTACCTTGTGACCTTGCCATTGAAAAATATGTGTGTGTGTGTGTGTGTGTGTGTGTGTCCTACCATCTTCAGTAAAGATCAGTTTGTTATCAATCTAGTACAGGTGTCTGAAGGCCTCTTCTTATATCTGTGTCCTTCTCTTTCACTTTTGCTGCTCTGGTGATGATTGCTTCAGTGCCCTAAAAATACAACACCCCTGTTGCGTGCAGGAAAAACCGAGCTGCGCAGATCTCCTGTTTCCACATCTCCACTGGAGCCATGACGACAAACTTCTGGATTACCCGCCCCCTCCCCAACCTGCCACACCCCCTTTCAGCCTCAGCACCTCACACTGCTCCATCCACGACCTGCTACATGCTCGCTCGCACCCACTCACACAATCATACACACAAAAAGGACATGCTGCTTTATTGCTCTCTCAGCAGTCTGATCCTCACTTATGCAGCACACACACACTCACACACACACACACACACACACACACACACACACACACACACAGTCCTCTCGATGCACTGCTATTTTTAGCCAATCAAATTCCTCCCTGCTGTCTACCTGGTATTCTCTTCTGTATTGATGAGATTATTGTCTTCGCTCTGCAGGGCATGTGTGCTGCCGTTAAAGCTCGACACGCTTCCAACACGCTTCCAACACGCTCCAAAAACAGCATTGAAGCTCCCTCAAGGTGAAACGGTGTTACCAGCGATGGATCAAAACACATTCAATTAGCTGACATCCCAGGATGCTGCAAAAATGCTTAATAGAAAACGTCACTTTGGTGAGGATCACACTGCTGAGAGAAGGAGGGATAAAGGAAGGGCATCTTTCGTTTAGTTAATGCTGCTCCTGCCTCTCCTACTGTAATGAGCAGTGAGCCCTGGTCTTAAGGTCTCCTAGTGGCTGATCCCCACAGCAGCACCATCAGTCAGTCAGTCAGTCAGTCTGTCTGTCTGTCTGTCTGTCTATACACACACAGCACTTCCAGTCAAATCATGGCACCACTTTGAGTCTGACGCAATGCCTCAATCTGAACAGTAGCGTTGAACTGGACAAGCCGTTTCCATTGTGACCTGTCATGGTGCACATCTCTCACACACACACACATACACACATGGTGCACATCTCTCACACACACACACATGGTGCACATCTCTCACACACACACACATACACACATGGTGCACATCCCAGCATCTCTATCTCTCACACACGCGCACACACACACGCACACACACACACACACACACACAGACACTTGCACACAGGTAGGTCAGCAGATGCAGGCAGTAATCTCTTGGACAGGACCACTCCTAGGAGAGCACTACCTCTGTTGGCCACTCCCTCTACTGGCCCCTCCCACTGCTGGCCATCTTATAATAAAATGTACACATGCACATTTTTTATAATCGTTTGGAATATATTTTAAAGGACCACATTAAAAAGATATTGGAGTATCATTTTTTCAGCTCTCATTTTTTCAACCAAGAGAGTCACTCTTGGTTTCTTTGTGTGGTGCAGAGCAGATGCAGAAGGTCCAGTGGTTTGGAGAAACAGTGGTGAAGAGAAGGAAAGTAGAGGGAGAATAATGAGGCTTCAAATCTCAGTTCTGCTCATCATATCATCATGTCCAGCAGAGACGAGGAAAGAAATACTCCACTGTGTCATTTATTTGTTGTAAATGTACCATGTTTCCATAGTTACTGGCCCCAAAAAACAAATGTAAATTACTGTGTGCTACAGGACACTTGTATAAAAGCACACACAATGAAAGAATGACACTAGGTGGCGCTGTAGCCCAACCCCGCTCGTGGGACAGATCGTTTGTGTAATTGCAGTCACCTGCTCCCCTCTCCCGCTACCATGCGAGAAATGTTGTCTGTATACTGTTGATAGGCTGTTGGATTGTGCTATTCGACTGTCACACCATCTGCTTTGGCATGTTTGAGCCTTTGTGTGTGAATGTGTATGTGTGTGTGGGGGTGTTTGTGTGTGTTCGTGTGTATGTGTTTGTGTGGGTGTGTCTGTCTATATGTGTGTTTGCGTTTGGTTATGAATATTTCATGAGTAACACCTAGAACAGCTCTGACCACGCTAAAACCATCCTCACACTTCTAAAGCTTTTTATACACATCATTTGCCTTAAACACAAAAAGAAGAGACCCACACATGCAAACATTCATCATCATTCACATCCATGCATGTATGTATTACTATAGACAAGCCTACTAACATACATGACAACATACATAAACCACATAAACCACACGGCATTCACACACGTGTTCATATCTTGGTAAGTGATTTGATCAGATATTTTCAGATACGGACAAAGAACGATGTGTGTTTCTGAGCCGTGACCAGCCGAGCACAGGCTCGTACGTGAAGGTCACAGGTGAAGCTCTGGGAACCCTTCACACCAACACTCTCCCAAGAAGGCAGATGTGTGGGGCATTAGGGAAACATTCCTAAACAGCCCACAAACTCCCTGCTTAAATCTCACCCAGGGCTAGTGCATAATAATCAGACATAAGGTCAGATGAATCAGGCAGAAATCAATATTTGATTCAGATTTGACTGTTACAGTGTAGACTGTGTAATTTCAGAATGATTGACATGCAGGTTTGTGAACAAAAAGAGACTGTTTTCTTAGAAAAATGCTATATGAAATAAACAGGTTCTCCTGTTTCGAGTTCAGCTTTGAGTTGTTGTGCCTTTAAGATGTAATTGTAACGTGCCTCGGTGTCATGTGACTACTGTGACATCCTGAGTCTCTCCACCACCAAAAGCTCGGATCATTCTGGGGTGTTGAAGGTCACATGTCTGCTTCATGTCCATTTGTTAACCCGTCACCCTGACCTCAAACACGTTTACCAGTCAGGTCTCCTCTGCCCTCCGTGTGCTGCCCTGTCACGGCAGTCTACATCATTTCTTAAAGTAAAGAGGACCTTCAGTTACACTGATAAAGAGCCTCGATCTTCTGCCACTTTCAGAATTTCACACCTCAGAAGTTATTGTTGTTGTTACATTTTTTTTCAGTGATTTCTTCTCCCCAATGTTCACTCATGTCCCTGTGATGAAGGACAAACACCCAGACATTAACAAGAAAGAGAAAAGTATGTTGCGCTTTTCTTTGTATCCATCCTTAGGGCGACGTCCAGGCTGGTAATACTGTGACAGCATCCATGTTACAGTCCTGAGGCAAAGGACCCTCCTTATCTGCTGATCCACCAGCTTCTAACAGGCATATTAAAGCTTATTTGTGTGCACAGTAAAACTAGTTTGCAAGAATTAATCAGAACTAACACACATTTAATTTTCATTCCATATAAATGATTTCCCAAGATTGCCATTGATGAGCACACAAACTGGAACGCACACACATGGTTTAATTGCACTGATATGTGAAATTAACATTCATACTCTTCATGTTCAATATATCTACAGTGGGTGTCTAGATATTCCAGCTTTGTTCATCCTAGCTATTTATGACTGAGTTTCCACTTGGAACACTTTGTCCACAGACTGGTGGTGTACATCTCCACCGCCTTCGTTCATATCCAGAGTTGTGCGTGGAGTGTATACCGGTACCCACTAGCAATCTGCCCTGTTGCTACTAGAGATTGTGTTCCAATCCATGTATGGAACATTCCAACCTTTGAGAACCCAAAGAAGGAAAGGGAAGATTTTTGCTGGGAGAAACTTCCTATTTTTACCTTGGAAAGGTGCAGGGGCAGATGGAGGGTGGGGGGATTCCGTCTTGTCCAGCTGTTTACATGACAGTGTCCTGTGCATGTGTTGGAGCTAAGTTTAGATGTTGCTAAGTCCCGCGTGGAAACTCAATGCGTCTCATTGTCCCGGGGCGCTGAACGCTTCGCATATGACATTTGACGAAAGAGGAGCAGAGCAAGCGGAAGGGGCTACTATTGAGTTACAGCACCTAGCTGTGGAGAATGTGACAAGTGACTCAGAGAGCGTGTGTGTGTGTGTGTGTGTGTGTGTGTGTGTGTGTGTGTGTTCAAGATGAGTCAGATGATCAGATGTTCACTAATACACTAAATATAAGGATATAAAAGTCCCCACAGAGTGATACGTCCTCTTCAGGCTACTGTGGAGGGTCTTTCCGAATAAAATAACATATAATGATTGTTTATGGACAAGGAATTCCCAGGAACATCTGCATGTGCCATGAAGTCATTGCTGCATCTGTAATAAAGGAATAATTATGAGTCAGAAAGTTGGTGAAAAGTAAAGAGAGAGGAACGAGTAGACTTAGTGGCAGAATCTGTGCTAGTCTACATCGCTGTGCCAGTCTACATCTCTGTACCAGTCTACATCTCTGTGCCACTAGCAAGTGACAGAAATCTCTTGAGTTCCTTGTCAATGAAAATCAGAACTAAGGTTTCACACAGTTACACATTTTCTGTTCCACTACTCCAGTCTTCATAAATGGTGGTTTGGGGTTGCAGCATTAACTCTAGAAATAGAATTAACTCTGGATATATCATTAACTCTAGATATATCTCTAAAATATTTTGCTTGTTTGTTTGATTGCATGCTTCGTATTCACACTTGCCCATGCCAAGTACTTTCGTTTTAGCAGAATACCTTTTCCACCTTTGCACACATATGTGCAGTTAGTGGTAGAAGTTTCCCTTTACAGTGAAGCGTGTAAAAACACCTGTTAATGTAATGAAATTTACTGCATGTTATTTTGTCTAGCATGCTAACGTTGTTTTTTCTAGCATGCTAACATGTTATTTTGTCTAGCATGCTAACGTTGTTTTTTCTAGCATGCTAACATGTTGTTTTGTCTAGCATGCTAACATGTAATTTTGGCTATTTTTAACTATTTGGCCATAATGGTGATGCTGTATTATTGATGTTTTTGTTGTTATCAGTATAAATAATATTAATAAGTACAAAATCTTAGTGCGTTGCATAGAAAAGATGAAATGTTATCATATGTCATCACAAACCATAAAATTTGCTTAAAAGACCTAAAAAAACGAAAATCAGTTTTAGAGTTGATTCCACTGCAGTCAGAAGAACAGAGCAGGTTTCAGAATTCACTTCACGCACTGTAGCTTTAGATACCAAGTCCCAATTACAGTCATAGTCCAGGAAGGACTAAGGAGAAAGCAAAGCTGATGGACTCTGAGCTTCAGGGCGTCCGAAAATCAAAGGGGCTTGAAGTCCACTGCACTTAATCTATCTGAGAAGAGCACACAACTCTCTCAGAACAGCTTATTGTTGTAAACACAATTGGGTAAACACCAAAATAACAAGATGAGTAAACACCACTTATCAGAGGTCTTTGTGTGTGTGTGTGTGTGTGTGTGTGTGTGTGCGTACGTGTGTGTGTTTATGCATGCATACAGGTGTATGTATGTGCATGTGTGCATATGTGTGTTAGTGTATGTTTGTGTGTACATATGCATGTTTAGCATTAAAGATTAACATGCACTATCTGATGATTTCAACCATCTCCACTGTCTCACTGCACATACAGCACAGTACCAACCAGGGTTAAATGATTTAGCCTTGAACTTACTAAACACAGTGTGTTTATATATATATATTTGCTTTTTGCATGGGTTTCTATTGGGCATCTACATCTATTCAGTGCTTGGAGGACACTCCACCCAGTCAACCCCAGGTTAATTCAGCATCAACCAGCCAATCTTCAGTTCAAGTCTTTATATGGCCAGCAGGACTGGGTGCTACTCTCTCCACCTATCTCTCTCCCAGTTCTCTCTCCATCTCTTCCCCTCTCTCCTCTCCCTTTTTCTCTTGTCTCCCTCTTGCCCTCTTTCTCTCCCTCTCCCTCAACGTCTTTCCCCCACTCACTCTCTCCATCTCTCCCCCCCTCTCCACCCGGGCCCCATGGTGTGCGTGAGATGAACACAACCCCCTGCTAGGATGTCTAAGTGTATGTTTGGAGTCTCGAGTACAGCAGGTGTTACTATGTCTGCAGATGGGCAAACAGGGGGTGCACCACCCATACAGACCAAACAGGGGATGCACCGCCCATACAGAACAAACAGGGGGTGCACCACCCATACAGACCAATGGCCAGATCATGTGACCTGAAATGACACTCTTGTTGTATCGATGTGTATAACCATCCATGATCGCCTTTACTTCACAGACTGTGTTGGCATGGAAACATGCTTGGTCCACATCTTCCATTGAAGATCTCAGTCTTGCTCTTCTGCCTGGTTTGGATCGTCATCATCTGCCTCTCTGCCAGCAACACAGGTAAAGCTGCAGTACATTAACACAGTAACTCTGTGATCTATGCAAGGTCACAGCACAGCCTTGAAAAAAAACAAACCAAAGGTGTGTGTTGTTTTAGCTGGTTGTGGATTTGTTATGGCGTGATCAATTATGATCCAGCATTACGTGCTGGGTGGATGTTCATAGCTCCTTGTTTATTACTTATTAGTAGTAACTATATCAGTAGTAAATGACAATAGATATGATAGCAGAACATTTGCTTAATGTTTACTTCACAATGACATCATGTCAAGTATGACATCACACATACACTCCACTTCTGCAATGTATGACAGGGGAAGCATTTTGTTGTTGCATATTACCTACGCACCTCTTTTGTCTCCTCTGGCTCACTGTCTGCCCTCACATACGTGTCAGTCTTACTGATGTCACAGTGCATGTCATTCTCCAGCAAATACATCAGTGTACTCCTTGTTCTTCTGTGAAGTGTCAGAAACAGGTCAAAGTTAAGGTCAAGTGATCCTTGCCTTTCTGCTATCAAACAGTGGTAGGATAGGATAGCCTACAAACTGGGATAGTAAATTCTGTGTTTCTTAAAAGGTGGAAGAACAGTGTGTTCAAATAATGAAATGTAATGAAGCAAATCACCATTTGTTTTTTTCCTTCTAGAAAAGTCTCCATCAGTGTTGGACAAGAGCAAGAAAAGTCTAGAAGAGATCGAGACTGTAACAGAGTTTAGCGGTCAGGACCAAGTCAAGACTGAGGCACAAAAATTTTTTCAAAAAATGTTCAATTCACAACCATGAGTCTGAAATTAAATTACAAATATAGAGTGAATTTATTATATATATTATATATAATATTGAATTTATTTGAACAACTTTGACAACTAAGTAATCAATAACATATCAAACACAAACGCAAAAAAATATATAACCATTGTATGTCTACGATAAATCTCACAACTGGACATGAATTGTGGTGAATAAAACCTTATTTAAAAAAATTAGTAGTACTTAAAAACTATCAAATTTGTTTTTGAGAGCAAAGGTGAAAGTGTGCTATGTTCAGGTAGGGGAAAATCTTTGCGCAAATCTTCACGTAAATCCCCGAAGAGACAAATAACACATGGTCTGAACATGAGTCTGGTGTACAGAGCTGCAGTTCCACAGAAGATCACATCTCACAGCCTGCTTTGAGGGTCTTTTTCAAGTCAAGGTCTGGAAGCTAGTTTATTGTCACTGCTCTCATCAGACTATCCTCTTTCATTGTGCAGGTTCTCCGTTCAGTTTGACGTGATTGCTACGTCTTACTTAAAAGTCCCCCATAAAGATGAATGGTTAGTTTTTTTTTTTTTGGCCCACACATTTCTTACGCAGTTCGGCTTTTGGTGAGAGCGTACAGGGGACGAGGCGGCAGCAGAAGTCATGCCTGCCCATTATGTGGGTACTGTAGCATTGTAGAGACAGGCATGCTAAACGACAGCTAAACGACCTAAAGAAAAGCCTTTGATCTGTCATCTGTGGCATTGAACTGACAATGGCATCATGGAAGATTGCCACTACTACTAATACTGCACTAAATCATTTGCCCTCCTTCATTAATATCATCTGCAGTACTGTACCATGATTCCTATGCGTGTGGCATGTGATTGCATATTTGCACACTATTCACCACAATGTCATTTTGCTACTGCATTCCAGTACTCTTTATTTAAGCCATGGATATCCATTTCTGACTTAGACAGGACCACTCACACATACAAAGGTCTTACAAACTTGTCCCTTCATGTACTATGTACACTTAGCTCAACAATTACTTCCCTGTACCTTTTCCTCTGTATCTCTATACCGCTGTACCAGTTAGGTCTAGGTGAGTGGTGTAACCTGTGTGAAGGGTCTAGGTGAGTGGTGTAACCTGTGTGAAGGTTCTAGGTGAGTGGTGTAATCTGTGTGAAGGTTCTAGGTGAGTGGTGTAATCTGTGTGATGGGTCTAGGTGAGTGGTGTAACCTGTGTGAAGGGTCTAGGTGAGTGGTGTAATCTGTGTGATGGGTCTAGGTGAGTGGTGTAACCTGTGTGAAGGTTCTAGGTGAGTGGTGTTATCTGTGTGATGGGTCTATGTGAGTGGTGTAACCTGTGTGAAGGTTCTAGGTGAGTGGTGTAATCTGTGTGATGGGTCTAGGTGAGTGGTGTAACCTGTGTGAAGGTTCTAGGTGAGTGGTTTAACCTGTATGAAGGGTCTAGGTGAGTGGTGTAACCTGTATGAAGGGTCTAGGTGAGTGGTGTAACCTGTATGAAGGGTCTAGGTTAGCACATTAGTGCCTCACTCCACATTAGTGCCTCACTGCTTCTGACAGACTGGCTGTATGTAAATAGCCTCTCACGCCCCACTCCACTTTCCTGGAGACATCGGGGAGCTGATCCACATTTTATTATTAGCATCCTTTAGCCCCATAAGTCCCCCTGATGTAGGAACAGGGCCGTTAATGTCTGCATCTGCCATACAACATCACTGCTCTCTACTCTCTGATCTCTGATCAGCTGCACTATGTCGGGGGGGGTTGAGTCCTTTGATCAGAGACAGAGTGAGTGTGTGAACTGCAGTTGGACAGTGCATGGGTTCTGCTGTCTCCAGCAACCCTGCTGCCTGTGTGGAGTCTGCTCGTCCCCCAGCGGCTATTCCCTCCGGATCTCTGGATACTCTGGTTTCCTCCAACATTCAAAAGGCATGTGTGCTATGCTAACTGGTGTGTGTGTGTGTGTGTGTGTGTGTGTGTGGGTGGGTGGGAGCATTTGTGTGTGTGTGTGTGTGTGCATGAGTGTGAGAAATAGAGAGAAAGTGTGTGTGGGTGGGTCCATGTGTGTGTGTGGGTGTGTGTGTGTGTGTATGTGCGTGCTGGGATCGGCAATGGGGTCCTGAACTGGATTAAATGGTTTACAATGAATTAATTACCAGTATATTGTTTGTTAGTCATTACTGTGATACTGGCCTTAAAAAAATTACGTCGCAGATGGCTGTAATATGCAAATGACCACTCTAAAACAAAACAAAAAAAATAGTTTGTGCTGTGATCATCCTGACCAATCACATCGCTCCAGATGAGCAGGCCGTGGGTGTTCAGATGAATCATGGCATCAGATTGATCCAACAGACATAATTTTTTTCTATCAAAATAACAAAGCTAGAACTCTAGTTATATCATAACAAAGCTATAACTAGTTATATCATAAAGGTAAACATGTCAAGTTAGAACTATAACAGCAAAAAACATAATACTAAGGTCACATGCTTTTGCAGAAGAGAACAAGTGTGTAATTTTACCATTGCATGATCTGATTGGTTAAAGATGTGGCCTTATTAGGTTTTATTTACATATTTATGTGCTTCAGCAACAACAACAAACAAACAAACACACGAAGGTTTTGAGCCTGGAGTCTGGAGCCTGGAATGTGGAACCGGGAGTCTGGAGCCTGGAATCTGGAGTCTGGAATCGGGAGTCTGGAGCCTGGAGCCTGGAACCTGGAGTCTGGAATTGGTAGTCTGGATCCTGGGGCCTGGAGTCTGGAGTCTGGAACCTGGAGTGCTGATTGCAGCACTCTGCTTTTTATCTCAAACAGATAGTGTCATGCAGGAGTCAGTGTGGGCAGGACCTCTGTACCCCACTCTGCCAGGCTTTAGTCTGAAGTGGTAGGCAGAAAACACTTGGCATTTCGACAGATGGCACTGCCACATTGGGAAAAGTGCCCGCCAATTCATGCATCGGCACACACACACACACTCAACAAAACAATGATTCCCAGAGCAGCTGCCGAGGAGGTAAACTTTATGGCCTAAAGTTGTACAATATTCGAGCTCTGTGTTATTGAAATTAAAACATTACTTATTAAAAATTCATTACAACACTGGGAGAGAAGTGATGGGACTTCCCATACCTCTTTCAGGTTGCCAAATCTGTTCCTGATCCCCTAATTGTTTTCAATGATTCAGTACTGCAGGATCTTCGGGGTGGGGGGGTGTGATGACAGTATCATACAAAGAAAGAGAAGATAATCAACAATGACTGCGAATAAATCAGAAGTTACAGGGTCCTGCAGAGACAGACGTATATACGTCTGTGGGGAACCATCGAATTCAAGTCTAATGCATTTATGTTGTGGCTTTCCTGGTGTAGGAAGGCCAAATTTAGCTTCACATATGGTGATTACAGAATGCAATTAGAGGGAATGAAGGTGCTCAGAGGCGACGGTGTAATTATGCACTAACTGATTTAGTGTGGCAGGATCAGGAGAAGAACGGTACACTAACACACTCACTCAAGCAGAGAGAGGGAGAGAGAAGAGAGAAAGATAAATGTACAGAGCACCAAAGTAGAAAATGTAAAGAGAGTACAGTGAGGTATACAAGATGTTTTATATATA
>JAOYMR010000003.1:16422329-16433727 GCA_025802075.1 Tenebrosternarchus preto | reverse complement strand
TATACATATATATGATATATATATAATATATATATATATGATTATAGTGAAATACACAAGGTTTCCACAGAAACAGAGGTCCATCACGCAGAGTGGAGGGAGCATTATCTTCACTTCCCAGAAACCCATCTGAGAACACAGCAGGAAATGTGCTCCTTAATCTGGCTCTGTTCTGTTTGTTTCTGTTTCTGTTTGGAACATTAAGGGCATCACCACTCATTCACTTGGTAATTTTATCTGAATATCATTTGTCATCACAATCATCTACTGCTTTGCTATTCTAAGATATTGATTACTTTGTTTACATTGACTATAATAATACAGTGAGCAATGAAATGAATGAGGGCTAATCTGTAACTGACTATGATGTTGTTCTAATAGCCATAATGTAAATATTAAAAAAACATAAAATTTTGTTTACAGCCAAATTATCTTAAAAGGCAAACCTGGATATGCATTTTCATTTTAGAATAATTTGTGTTTCCTCTGTAGAAAAACAAGACTTTTTTCCACCAGTCCATGATGTTCAACGACTCAAGAGACTGGGTATAAAAAACTACTAATTTGAAATTTGGCTGAACAATTCACATATTGAGTCATATGTTTATTGAGAGTTTACATTCTCATTAGTTAATATCAGTAAAGACTCATTATTCTGAATCTTCCAGGAGGTGGATTTCATCTACACTCTCCATGGCACCAAACATCGGGGGCGTCCGGTTTCCACAGCTTGGCTCATTCGGGGGTTTCAGTTCTCTGCTAGAACACAGGGGAGCTGTTACTCTCCGCAGGCATTGCTAGGTACCTCTTTATCTGCAGAGCAGTGAGAGGTGACATAGAACAGACTCCTGCTCTAATTCTGGCCCTCAGGTTCTCTCCACACATTACATGGTCACAACCATGCTAGAATCAACTATGGCAAAGGACCCTTTTATACACTGAATTTCCAAATAACCTTTTCCTATAATAATTAAGAGCAGGATTTGGGGTGCCAGAAGATTGATGTTTTTCTCAATACTGGAAGATTTTTGTTATTTTTGTATTAAAATTATATTAAATTATATTTGTTTATGAATATTTTTAAATGGCATTACTTCCATTTCAAACATATTTTGAACAAGTTTTGTTTTCATGTTTCTAATTTTTTAGACTGTAGACAAATAAATGAATTATTTACTAAAGGAAAAAACTTGCCTGATACTGATCTCTGGCCCTTTGGTTGGTCAAAATGAAAGAGATGAAAAAAATGTAAGTGGGAAATAATACTTGTGGAATTAAATTCATACATAAGTTGTTTCCCAGCAACCAGACTAAAGTCTTCTAACTGGTTTGTATTTTCATTCCATTTCGTAACCCAGTTTGTATATATGGCTCCTATAACTGAGCATCACTTAACTGAAAATGATCTGTGGTGGTTGGGTTTCATGGAGATGTATTTTCAATGACAGCACTGAGCGGCAGGTCAACAGCGCAGTAACAGGAGTGTGGGGAGATGGAAGCTTGAAACACTTTGTAACAATAGAGCCTCTCTGTCCATACGGCGCCTCAGGTGTGTGTGTGTGTGTGTGTGTGTGTGTACGTGCACACACTGCTTACACACCTGCCACGCTCCTGGCTGCCCGCTGCCAGTGCTGCACATGCATTCACAAAGGCAAACAGATGGGTTGGTGAGAGAGGAGTGGGTAGGGAGCACGAGCAACAGACAGGTGTTCCGGACGGTTCCTCTGGCCTTGGGTCCAGCACTGAAGAGGAACAGTCACGCAGGCTTTGTGTAGTTATCACACACAGATCACTTTCCACCCCCTGAACCTGCCACCTACTGAAAGACCTTGGTACAAAAGTCAGGATTCTTAGTGTTAACCTGTGTTTACAGTGGTCTCTACAGATACACATCAACAATCAGTTTGAATTAGATATCCCAGCATGCATCACTTTGTTGTGTACGTAGTCTTTTTTAGCATTGTATATCTATTCTTCTTCTTCTTATTATTATTATTATTATTATTATTATTATTATTATTATTATTAGTATTAGTCTAATAATAATAATAATAATTATTATTATATTATTATTATTATTGTTATTATTATTATTATTGTTGTTATTATTATTGTTGTTGTTGTTGTTGTTGTTATTGTTATTATTATCATGTGTAGTAGCAATTCTGTATTTTCTTTCATTTCACTCAAATGTTCTGTCTGTGATTAGAGCACCACGTCTTTTTTGGTCTCTGCTCGTCTGTGTGTGATTTGAACCGATGTGTCCAGTTAGATGATTTATGACCTTGAATGCCAATTACATTTGCAAGTTGTAAATGTCATCACACACGCAGCTGCTGGTAGTACTACGCATTCTGAAAGGTCAACAGTGCTGAAGTCAGTCAAGGTTATGGTTCATCCATAAAATGCACTTATAGATATGAAGGAGTGGAACAAATGCTGTTAAAGATCAAAAAGATTGTCTGTTTCAGCAATGGAGTCTATTTGAAAGTCTTGATATATGTGGTGTTATTACAGCACAGACTTGCACTGAAACACACATACACACACACACACACACACACACACAAGCAAAAGTGGAGCAAAAAAGAGACGAATCTTCACTGTGATGAAGAGTGAGGGAGAAGTAAGGCAGAGGAGGATGGAGCTGGCAGCCTATTTGAAAAGAGCACAAGAGCCAGACACTCTGCAGGAGCCATGGAGAAACAGAGGAAGAGGAGAGCAGTGTGCTTTTCTGATCAGAGAGATGTGGCCGATCCTCTCACACCCCGTCAGAGGAGCAGACAGAGTGTCATCGTGGGAGAAACAGCTCCAGGAGGTAATTATAACAGTTCAGGGGACCAATGTTTTGTTTTATTACATTCTTGCACAAACACTCACACACACACACACACACACACACACACTAAAGAGGTCTGGATATGCCAGGGGAATCGGGGGTGGCAGCCCAAATATGCCATCTGCTTAACAAATATAACCCTCAGGCCCAAAGCTAGACACACACATTTTCACTCACACACATTCACACACACACACACACACACACACACACACACACACACATACACACACACACACACACACACACATTCACACATTTTTGAGTGGAGTATTTTACACCATCCACCATTCTATATATGTAGGAGTGCACCAAACACAAAGCAAATCACAAGGTAATAAATAAATACAACAGGTAAAATGATTTCAGGGCAGTCAGTAACAATGTAACAATGTCACAACAATGTAACAATGTCACAACAATGTAACAATGTCACCATGTCACAACCATGTAACAATCTTATGTAACAATTCAGCCTTCTGAAGCAAAAAAGTCCAGCAGAGGGGAAGTGAACATTCAATCTACTAGCAGAGCTGCTGGTTCAGTTCTGCACAGCTCTATGTGTTTAGTCATCACCATCTCCATAATGGTCTGGTGCAGCTTTGCTACTAAACATGACCTTCACCAACTGCAGCGCATCATCAGGTCTGCAGAAAAGACTATATGTGCAAACCTGCCCTGTCTTCATGACCTGTTTGCAGAGAACATCACTGTCGACTCCTCCTACCCTGCCAACCCCTCCCACCTCCTCAGTCTCCTCCCCTCAGGGCGGCGCTATAATGCCTCAAGAATTCAAGAACAGTTATTGCACAGAGGCGCTTGGTGCTGCCCCTTTGTTTTTGTGACTGTGTGTTGCTAATCAAATATTCTCACCAGCCAGATTATGAGAAATGTCGTTTTATTTTAAACATCCTGTAGGTGTACAGGTAGAGGCTGTAGCCCATCTGTTTCTGTATTCGATTTGCATTAACCGTCCTCCAGCGTTTGGTTAATGTTCAGCTTTGAAATGCAGGAGAGATGTTGGCTGGAGCCCTTTAAGTGGTGGGTGGCTCTCGGTCCAACAGCGTCATGCTGTAAAACACCTTATCAAAACATCCATGCCTGATCATCTTCTACTGCACTGGGGCTCCAAGACGGCTGCTTCCTGTCCACTCTGGCTAGTACTGATGGCCACTGAGTGCAGGCGTGTTTCCAATGCAGGAGACTCTGTGCTCTTACATATATGTTGCGTGATGGTCTAGGATTGAGAGGAAAAGCTTGTGACATTCTAGGACTGGGAGGAGCTGCTCGCTGTGAGAGTCTGTGTGAATGTGTGGCTAAGAACTGTAGGTTCTGAACTGCAGCGAATGTCCTTCTCAGGCAACTTCAAGCAGCATCCGATTAGAAATGGCCATGTTGTGTATATTCAGTGTGGCGATGCATGCAGGCCTCAACGTGTTTCTGTGTGTGTGTGTGTGTCTGTGTGTGTGTGTGTGTGTGTGTGTTTCTGCGATTAACAAGATGGAGAGATGAAGAGGGAGAGTGAGTGAGGAACATGCACATAGCATCCAGTGAGAAAGGCTACAAATGCCAGCTAGTTATGTAGTTCTGTATTTAGTTCTGTATTTTTGTGTGTATTTCACATAGTTATGTATTTATTTTACCTTTAACATGTACTTTATCACTATCAAAAACTTATTATATTATAATATAATAATATCATTATTGACTATTATTGACTTATTATATTGACTAGTTATTTGAAGCATGGCGGTACTCAACATGCAAGGAAATTTAAATAAAAACAAGACAGTGGCAGAGAGGAGTGAACACCTCTCTGGGCTGAGAGGAGGAGTGAACACCTCTCTGGGCTGAGAGGAGGAGTGAACACCTCTCTGGGCTGAGCGCTTCGGTAAGTGCCATGTGAGGGTGAGCTAGTCCTGCAGTTGTTTGACACATTGTTACTCACTGTGATTTTCCGTGTGTGTTAACGTCAGTCTAAACGTGGTCTCTCCACACGGACAGCGTGTGTGTGTGTGTGTGTATGTGTGTGTGAGAGCACACATTACTGCTCTTCTGTTTGCACTCACAGTAATGTGCTTAACTGATGAACAGGACAGGGGAGCAGAGTCCTTTCCTCTTTGTGTTAGAGAGACTTCATCCTCCCCTGTTAGAGAGACTTCAACCTCCTCATGCTAGAGAGACTTCATCCTCCCCTGTTAGAGAGACTTCAACCTCCTCATGCTAGAGAGACTTCAGTCCCCCCTGGGGCAGAGGCGAGTGTGTGAATGTACCATGTAACGAGTCCCCTCAGTCACTTAATTACTACCCAGAGAAGAGCATTGCCTTCAGCACACAGCAAGTGAAGCAGTTGCTCACTCATGTTCTCACAGTCCACTGAGCATCCTGTGGTGTAGTTACTTATGAAGCTGAGTAGGAGAGAGTGGAGCGAATGTGTGTGTGTGTGTGTGTGTGTGCATGCATGTGTGTGTACATGTGAGTGTGTGTGTACGTGTGAGTGTGTGTTTGTGTGTGTGTTTACGTGTGAGTGTGTGTGTGTGTGAGTGTATGTGTATGTGTGTGTGTGCTTGCATGTGTTTGCATGTTCGTATTTGTTCACGTGCGTGTGTGCATGTGTTTTTGTGATAGTTTAACACAGCCTCTAACACACCCCTAGTTTAATACAGCATTTAGTCTTTTTAGCTATTTTGATTGTGCTGTAAGATCCTGCTTGGAATGGTTCCGGTTGACATATGTTGTTTTGTTCAGTGGTGTAGTACTTTGGAGTAAAATGTTAACAGTGAGGTTTAAGTGTCATCGTTTTCATTTCTCTTTGCAAACCACCATCTGCTAAAGCATTTTTACCCCAAATGTAATACTAAAAAAAGAACAGACACACAAACAAGCCATTTCACTGACTTGACTTAAGCTGTGTGTGTGTCCATGTGTGCGTTTGTGTGTGAGTCAAATTTATTTCTATAGTGTCTTTTACAACAGTTGTTGTCACCAAACAGCTTTACACATGTCCATGTACAGGCCCCAGTGATCAAGTCAAGGTTGACAGTGGCAAGATAAAACTCCCAGAGAGCATGAGGAAGAAACCTTGAGAGGAACCAAGACTCAAAAGGGGGGCCCGTCCTCCTCTGGCCGACACTGGTCACCACGACAACAACAGTACAAACACTGAACACAAATAAGTAATGAAAGTCTATCCATTACTTGTGTGATTATAAATAGGGTTCCTGATCTCTAACCGAAGTGTAAGTTCGGTATTATTTCCCCTGAGATAACAGGTCTTAGCTTGTATCTTTAGTTTGACCATCGAGGTGATTTTAGACTGTGTGGTTCATCCTCAGCAGCAGTGAGTGATGTGTGTGTGTATATATGTGTGTGTGCATGTGTGTGTGTGTATAAGTGTGTGTGTGCATCCTGCTAGTCCTTGAGTGTCTTTCCTGCGTAGCCAAAACACGTCTGATTAACTATCACAGATCCACTCTGGTACTAATGCACTTTGATGTGTCTTGTCCATTCATGTGGGTGTGGGTATCTGTCCCACTCGAGGTGTGCATGTGTAGTATGTAGTAGTCACAAAACAGGTAGAAAAACAGCCCCCCTCCCCCCCGTCTACTGTCCTGCTGTGTACGATTTTATTCTGACCTTTTGCAGTTTTCCTGTAAGAAAGTGGACTTACAACTGTGCTGTCTTAAATGTTACCTGCGCTGTTTTAAATGTTACTTGCGCTGTTTTAAATGTTACCTGTGCTGTTTTAAATGTTACCTGCGCTGTTTTAAATGTTACCTGTGCTGTTTTAAATGTTACCTGCGCTGTTTTAAAAGCATTTCTCTGATTTTCCCCTCTTAGATTTTATCCCATTCTTTCTCCTTACACAATAATCCCTTGGAAAAATTTCGTTTTGCCTTTAAGGCAGTATGGCAGTTTTTCTTGGACTTCTGTTAATTATTTAGTTGGAGTTATAATAATAATAATAGAATTTAATTTATAAGCGCCTTTCAGGACACACAAGGACACTTTACAAGGAAGTTGGAGTTTTTTATTCATTTGAGTTTGATAAACTAAACTCTGTGTTCAAGAATTGGCCATGTAGAATGTTGAACAGCAGGCATTTTATTGCATTTCATTGCTTTTGAATTTCATAAACAAACAAGCAAATAAATTACTATGAAATAACAGTGCTTTTAATAGAGAGTTTCCATCATTTTGTCTGACTTGTGGGGATGTGTAATCAGTGCAAAGGTGTATTTAGCCCCTCCCCCATTACCTCTCACATCTTTCCTCAGCCAACTCCCCCCCCCACAGTACACCACAACCTCATGGTCGCTCTCCAAACACACACTATGGAACTGACACGCTTCAATCAACACTTAAAAGCCAACAGTCTGTTTCTCTGCATAGTTATTCGTTACCCAGCATCAGTTCCATTCCATGTTATAATGGAACAAAAAGCTCAGCCACTTTTCTGTCTGTGCATAGTACCACGTGAGATTTACGGCATTTTAGCTGACGCTTTTATCCAAAGCAACTTGCAATTGTGACTGAATACATCTTGAGCAGTTGCGGGTTAAGGGCCTTGCTCAGGGGCCCAACAGTGACAACTTGGTAGAGGTGGGGTTTGAACCAGAAACCTTCTGGTTACAAGTCAAGACATCGCCCAGTGCTGAACAGTCCAGCTACTGTTTTAGTGTGTAATAGCTATTATAATGTAATTATAGTAAGTAGTGCTCAGCGCAGTAATTGAAATCACTGTGGAAAGTGATGATGAGTTAAAAATGTTCCAAATATGAACACAGGGAGTTTTAATGTCAATGAAAAGTGCAATTAATAAGCCTAGTACTGAATGCAGAATTCAACGTTTGAACAAAAAGATTTAACTTTAAAACCAGTTTACCAGAGGGACCTGAAACGGTTCTTTTCAATTCAACCTCTTTCTTGCTAAGAGAAAAAATCTTTTAAAATTTTAACTGCATTTTACTATTTCTAAACCAGCACTTGATGGTCACAGAATGTATTAATGGAGCAATAACATTTATGAATGGAGTAATAACATTCCACACGAACATTTCAGATGAAACGTCATTCGATCTGTGTTGGACAAGCCAGTGCTTGCCCAGAAACACTGATCACACGACACCCAGGCATAGTGCACCTTCATATTGGTGTCAGTGACATCTGACCTGTTGCGTGATCATCTCTGAGAATTTGAGAGTCCAGTGGTGCAGCCACTCAAGTAAGATGTTATGGCAAATGTAGTGATTAAGAGTGTCGTAAGTGGCTGTGTTTTTGAGTGTGGTGTTTAAACAAAGTTCCTCTGTTCTTGAGTGTGGTGTTTAACAAAGTTCCTGTGTTCTTGAGTGTGGTGTTTAACAAAGTTCCTCTGTTCTTGAGTGTGGTGTTTAACAAAGTTCCTGTGTTCTTGAGTGCAGTGTTTAACAAAGTTCCTGTGTTCTTGAGTGCGGTGTTTAACAAAGTTCCTGTGTTCTTGAGTGCAGTGTTTAACAAAGTTCCTGTGTTCTTGATTGTGGTGTTTTACAAAGTTCCTGTGTTCTTGAGTGTGGTGTGTAACTTACTGTTTTCAGAGGTCAAGGAGTGTGTGAACTCAGGGGTGATATGTTAAACATTCCTATGGTGTATATTTTAATAAAATATGTATGTACAAGTGGGTGTTTGAGAATGTGTGAGTGTGTGTTTCTGAGTGTGTGTGTCTGAGTGTGTGTCTGCAGATCAGTGAGCTTGAAACCCTGTACTCAAACCTGTGCCTAAACGCGCTTCTAATAAGCAAAATAAATGGGTTTATTGTCTGGTTATCTCGTTCATTGTATGTTTATCCCTTTTATTGTCCGATTATCTCTTTTACTGTCCAATTGTCTCTTTTACTATTTGATTATCGATCATTTTCATTTTTCCAATGGTCTAACGGACAGAACTGGGTTAGTTATGTGCAGTGCTGCATCGTCGGAGTCACGTACCTCAACAGAGAGCGTAAATCCCCGCCCCCCCCGAGCAACACGTAATGGAATAATGTTTTATTCCACGTGTTTTTTTCTAGGGTAATAATTTGCATCGGTTCACAGGGCGTGCGTACGGACTCTGACAGTAGTTCTCCCTTTGTCATGATAACTTTTCCACTCTGTCCTCATCCACGCCTCCCCTCCTCTCGTCTCTTGCCCGTGCAGTCAGGTGCAGTTCGGTGGCAGCGGGAGCGCATACCGCGTAATGTACATGACATAATCCTTGGAGCAGAGGGCTCTGCTCTCTTTGCCCCTGAGCATGCGCCTTTTGAACGCTGCATTCAAGAGCGCTGTGGCTCACTATAGCTAAGGGCTTTAGCCTGCTGGCGTGCAGTAGCGCCTCTCTTTTTTTGTATCCCTCTCTCATGTGCACTTCAGCGGGCCTTTAGCAGACAGATACCGTGCTTCAATACATCTGTCCCACGTGTTCTACACAGGCCACCAGAACGGCCTTAGTTTGGGCACCTGCGTAACCTCTCGGCAGAATTTCGGTTATTATATGAACCTAAAGAACGCCTTTAGCTTCAGACATTACGTTTATGTTTATTTTTTAATTATCTATGGTGTATAAATGAAATCGCGATATATCTCTAGTTCGACAGCCGAAACGGTGACATTTTGTGGGGTAGATAAAGGATTGTCGTTATCAATATACGTTGTCAATATATCAATATATTATATCAATATTAGCCCAGTGTTCGTCCTTGACTGATGTACGTATATTGCCATTATATTGGCAGTGTTGAAGTATGTCCAAATACTGCAGTGTACCAACACGATTATGCACGTACATAACTAATTTAATATTAGCTCTGAAAAACTAAGCACATCTGTTCAAATCCACATGGGAACACAGGTAATAATCTCCCATTTTAGCATAATCAAGGGCATCTTAAATGGTTTTCAGTGTTATTTAATGTTTCTCCAGTGAATGTTTCAGAGGAAAGTGGGATGGGGGTGGCCACCTCACCGAGTAAACAGACAGAGAGGGACCAGGTGTTTGGTTATGCTAACCAGGTCCAGGAAGAGTTTGGCTTATCAGCGCCAAGCTATGCAGATGAGACAGAGAGAAGGAGAGAGAGAGAGCAGAGGGTGGGAATCTCACAAACCACATTTCAGAAAGGAAAGGAGATGAAACAGAAAGAGGGTGGGGGGGGGCAGACCACAAAAAGGGGGGATTAAAGGTTATCAGTACACAGGAGCCTTATCTGTGCATGATGAATCATCTGTTTTGATCTCAATTTGTATGTTTCAGATCATCAAAACAGCCGCATCTTAGTCACCAGCCGCGGCCCTGGTGTGTTTTCGCTGCTTCCGTTGTCCACAGCATCTAAGAGAATGCTTGGGACTTATGGTAATATTTACAGAGTTTTCTGTGTCACTGCCTTCTGTACAGGATATTTTAAATATGTGTGTGTGTGTGTGTGTGTGTGTGTGTGTGTGTGTGTGTGTGTGTGTGTCTGAGCCCACCAACACTGTGTTTCAAAATCTGTCTGAGGTGGCCAATAAGAATTGCCTACCTCAGACAAGGGAGGGAGAATCCATGGCAACAGGCCAGCACGGTGTTGACATCAGGGATGTTAAATATAACAGTCTGGCACACAGCTAGTCATCCTGCCATTTATCCCTGCTTTTCTATAAATATATGCTTTCTTCCTCATAATTACAGCTCTCAGGCCTGTTTAGATGGGAGGAGAACAGTAAGAAGTGGGGGAGTGTGTGTGTGTGTGTGTGTGTGTCAGTCAGTGTAGTTTCTGTGTGTGTGTGTGTGTCTAGAGACATGCAGTATTTTTCTTTAAGCCTGTCTGCACTTTTTTTGTATTGTTATATATGGTACATCAACATCATCATCATCATCACATCTTCATTATTACTCTGTGCATCATCCGCATAATTAGCAGGAGAGCTAAAGATGGCTGATGTGACAGAGAGCTAAAGACGGTGTATTCAACACAGAGAGCTAAAGACGGCGTATTCAACACAGTGAGCTAAAGACGGCGTATTCAACACAGAGAGCTAAAGACGGCGTATTCAACACAGAGAGCTAACGACGACGTATTCAACGCAGAGAGCTAACGACGACGTATTCAACGCAGAGAGCTAACGACGACGTATTCAACACAGTGAGCTAAAGACGGCGTATTCAACACAGAGCTAACGACGACGTATTCAACACAGAGAGCTAACGATGACGTATTAAACGCAGAGAGTTAACGACGACGTATTCAACACAGAGAGCTAAAGACGGCGTATTCAACACAGAGAGCTAAAGATGCCTAACATGACTTTCTTTTCCCTGGAAGTTTCCAGGTCAGAGTTTACAGGTCAGAGTATCAGTGAACGTCCTTGAGCATCCAGGTGACTACCAATCAGGCTTCAGTCTGAACAGGAGAGAGAGGAACGGGGGTGAGCACAGAGGAAGAGGTGACAACGGAGGAGAGAGAACCAGAACACCAGAGAGAAGCTGTGTCTTAATCTCCCCAAATCCCATGTTTAATCAGAACCATGATCTTCTCTCTGTGCTTCAGATGGTCCACGTCACTCACAGAACCAT
>JAOYMR010000003.1:16308190-16330409 GCA_025802075.1 Tenebrosternarchus preto | reverse complement strand
TGTGTGTGTGTGTGTGTGTGTGTGTGTGTGTGTGTGTGTGTGTGTGTGTGTGTGTGTGTGTGTGTGTGTGTGTTCTTACCCTCCCTCTGTCTCCTCCAGCAGCTTGCTGGCAATGCGGATCAGCATGCAGTAGGCGAATGGAGACTTCAGGCCAGACTTGGTGAACTTATTGAGCATTTTAGACACAGCAAGCCGGTCATTCTTCCGCAGGTGATAGAGTAAACCCAGAGCGTGGTACTGCCAGTAACAGAGAACATTTTATTTAAAATAAAATAAAAAACCACACCGGGGATGGAAAAAGAGACCAGAAGAAATAGAGAAGCACACCTACCTGCACCATGATGTTGTCACTGGAAGCTGCTTCTTGAGCTTCATTGACCCATCGCTTCACCACATCGTAACTCAGCTTCAACATATGCTACAGACCAACAAAACACAGGACTACATAACCCACTAACCAACACTGCCTGCTGCGGTCTTAGTCCAGAATTAATAAGAGTTCGTTCTTACCAGGGAAGAGACCAGAGCAGAACTGGAGACGCTCGGGACCTTGTCCACTATAGCTTGTTTCATGTACCTCTCAATGGCTTGCAGCATGGTGGTCTGTTGGATAACCACAGTCGGTGAGTGGGTGGGTAGGTGAGCATAACGTCAGTCACAATAAAATAACACAGTGTACTCACATCTGTGATCCTGCAGAGTGCTCTTATAGCTGGGCCTCTGTACACATCTTCTTTGCCAGTCATGTCTTTGGTCAGGCTAATACACACAGAAACAAGGCAAAGTTAGTGTTGACTCTATATGGCACACACAAAAAAAACCATCACGTTTTCAAGGCAATGCTGACTAGAAAGAGATGGAGGAAACGGAAGAGCTGAATAGTGAAGAACCCCACAGTTATGAACAGATCAGCTCACCTGCTCGTAACTATGATGACATCCTCGGAGATGTTGGCCATCTCCTTGATGGTCAAGTAGCACATCCTTCGCAAGGTTTGCTAACCAGATAAAGGGTAGACAAAAAAAAAAACCTGATGCGTTAAAACAACAGTCGTAGAAATGAGCAGCAAAGTTTAACGCAACACCAGAAAGTTGTCAGCAGGTTGCATTTACATCGTTAGACTGGAAGAGTCTAGTCATGGCGAAAAAGGCTTCCGTGGCCTCTGTGGTTCCAAAGTGCTCACCCTGGGAGAGAGAAGAACCAGGGAACATAAAACAAAAACCTCAAGAACAGAAGTCAGACACTGTAACAGCTCAGAAGAAGTCAGACGCGGTAACGGCTGCGGGACAGGACGGCGCTCACCTGGTTGAGCAGATAGATGATTTTTGTGAGAATGTGGAGACATCGTCGTGGGTTGATGGGTGTCTCGTTAAAGATGCGAGCCTTCAAAGCAAAAAAAAACACAAGTCACTCTACTGGTAGCCCACCTGATGGGACTTACAGGCAAGATGTGAAAACCACAGATTGCGGAGTGTCAAACTCACCTCTTGCAGCACGGCACTCTTCTCCAGATGCTGAAATGGGTTCGAGCCACTTCCTACAAACACGCATTAGGATTAGCGTGAAACCTATTAACAGGCATTAAATAGATGCCGAGTGTAGAATAAACGTAAATGACCGTCATAATCTCAAACAGCAACAACACATAAGACCAGTTTTTGCCCAAATGTGAACTGTCAAGATGCTGCTTGCTTTGATAGCTAGTGTGGCTAGCCAGCCAATTTACAACTTCAGTTTTCTTAGACGTCAAAACAGCTACCAACTCTAGTTTATATACCCATAAACTACGATTACTCTGCATAGAATAAAAGGTGCAGTAGCTCGCTTGAAACAGTAAAACAGCTAGCCCATAATCAAGAACAACCCTGACGAAGATTTAGCTTTCACAATGCTAAAGTTAAAAAACAAATACTTTCAGGGACTGTACGACCAATCAGATGACAATATTTTAAATTCGGTTATATATAAAACAGGAAAGAGTACGGCTAGTTAACTTATCTATCTCTAACAATGTTCACACATTGGCTTTAAAGTATGGCTTAAAAAAAGCTATCTAGCTAATTAGCCAACCTAGCATATCTAACTTAATCAAACGTTCAAGCAGTAAATGACGAAGTAACAATATTATTGTTTATATTAAGCGATAAAAGCCGAATTCTTACCCGCCTCCTCATCTTTCTTGTCAAATTTCTTTATCATTTTATGGAATGTTCACTGCAATAAGTCAGAAGTCTGGTTTTGCAGCGTTGAGTCAACTATCCTCCACGTCACCTAACTGGTGCCTGTAAAATTTGCGTTCTCCAAAATGTCAGCCATCCTGAATGGTCTTCAAAATAAAAGTCTCTCTCTCTCTCTCTCTCTCTCTCTCTCTCTCTCTCTCTCTCTCTCTCTCTCTCTCTCTTTCTGTCATCAAATCAGATGTATGTGATATAAGAGAAAACAGGATTCTCCAGTGAAACAGTGTCATTTATGACAAAGCCAAGAGCAGTGATTTTCCTTTTCCAGACCACTTCCCACAGCCTTCAAAGTGATTCGTTACTCACATATCACGGAAGCAGCCTGGACAGATTCTGATTCCTGTGAGTCTCTTTAAGATCACTTGGACTGTTGTATACTTGTCAAGAGCAGCTGGACCCTGGCCATTTTTTAAAAAGATAAACAGTACATATTGCTCTTCAAAAAAAAATGTGAGTGCTTTTCAGCTTCACTGCAGCAGCTAAGGCTACTGACTAGAATAGCCTGAATTTTGAACTCTGTTTTAGAAACACACATTTATTCACACATATTGTGAATAAAAACAAAGGACTGAAAGTGAAATAAGTAATTTTCCCAATGATTCTTCTTCATGTCGTGTAACAGCAATTATACTGACACTTAGTGGCCTGGGTGTTTCAGAGATTCTGTACGAAATATATTTTAAACACCCACTCTAAAAGTAATTTGATTCTTCATTTTTTGTGAGCTGCATTTTATAGAAAAAATCTAAAAGAAAAAATAATAATCCCATTCATAAATATTGTTTGCTGGTACTTTTTGGTGGTGAAGTGACATATTAATCCTTGAAGTCTTAGCTAGTCTTATTACTTGAGCAATTGCCATCCATCAACCAAAATTAATAAATATAGGCTACAACTATATAAAAAAGCTATAAAACTATAAAAAAATTCGTTTCCTTGAAATAACAAAGTTGTATCAAAGAAGAAAAAGTAGGGCTATTAAAACCATAAACTCTTATATTGTGTACAGCTAGAACTTCTTATTATGTTTAGTGGATCTGCACAGTTGGTATTCATGTTTTAGCCGAATGCGGAACCACCGTGCACTACAGTGCAGCCGTTAGTGCAGTCTGACTCACCTGTCTCATCTTCGTTCGTTCAGTGAAAAAAATAAAAGTAACTCGCGCCCGTGAAAAAAGTAAAAGTAACTCGCGTCTTGTCGCGCACGTGAGTTTTTCAGTATGACAGAATGCATTTGCCTTCAAATCAACCCAACATGTCTTAGTATAGTCACGTTAGCACACCCGTGTTTTGTATGCTCTCAGTATGGACAGATAGATGTTCTTGATCATTTTTAATTATTTTGTACTGAACCCATTTGCAAGATATCTCGTTTTCAAAGAAACATTTACATATTTCTGTGAACCAGTTTGAGCATTGCCATAGAGACCACTGAGAAGTCTAAATCAGTTACATTTCTCAGAAAATTATAACCTTTTGCCTACTCTGCGTATCTGCTAATTTCGCCAGTCAACAGAATAACATGTGTTACACACAAATGAGTAATAATGGATGCTTTTGCAGCTAAATATGAAATATCGCAAATCACTGGTACTGGTAAGAGTTCATTTTCTTCTTCCAATCTGCGCCAGTAAACGCGCGTTGTGGGCAGCTTTAGCGCGTAGGTTCTTGGCTTTGGCGATATCAAAGAGGATGTTCATTATGCTGGTTGGAACGTCGAGTGAGAGAGTAACCTGGTTACGTCTGTCACTCTTTGCGCTGTTCCGATACATCTTACTCCTGAGGAGGGTCTGGCTTAAAAACTTGTAGTTGGATCCGGGCAACGTCCTTCTCTCCCGCGACTCCTGAGACGTAAGTGTGTCTCCGGACTTGTATAGGAGGTTCAGAGTGTCATACAGTGAGTTAATCGGGTGTTCATCCTCATTCGAGCGGGGAAGAAACTCATTATCGCATACGAAGTAGGATAGGCTGGCACTTGGTGCGCAAAGCACAGCCAGCACAAGGAGGGTTTTCACAAACGGCATTGCTCAGTCCTGTTAGTCAGAAAATGCGTAAAATCAGATCATTTTGTTTTGGTACTGGATAAATAACAATTTCCAATACGCATGCTTGACTTTGAGATATTTGCAAACAGAATAAAGACATATTTAAGCATGAACTTGTATTTTTTACCTACTTTTAAAAATGCTCACAAAATATTAATTGCAGCCATCTTCCTAAACATTACTTTTCTGGATACAATGTATAGAATGTAATGTTTTAAACGTACCTGCAGCGTTGGATTAGTGCTTTCAAGTACAGATCACGTGCATAAAAGACTGAATCCAAGCTTAAGTAAATCAATAAACAATAAGTTAGTGAACAAATCAGTGCTGTACGCTAAAGTTGTGTAGGCAAATTTCCTATAGACCGCGCTTCCCAACTAAACAGATGGTATAACGCACTTGGAAGGTAAGCCAATACGACGGGAATTCATTTAGTACAGCACAATTACACTGCAATCGTACGCCAGCAATAACGTCATACGTCTGGCATTGCTGGTAACCACCCAGGAAAAACGATCAGTGGTTGATACGCTCGTGCGCGTCAAGATCGCCTTACTGCCCAAAAAACTTTCACCCCCCCCCGGAGTCAGAGGCTTTATGCAGCTTCTGATGTTATATTCCGTATTCATATAGAGATGTACGATGTTCACTCGTCAGAAATGCACCTGGCTGTTGCTTACGCTTTCACTCGATTCCATTCATCTATTTAAGATGCATTTGATGTATGCCAAAGTCCAGAAATGTAATACTTTAGTGCGTATCGATCTATAGTTGTTACTACAAATAAACATTGCTTTTGACTCTGTGCAGCAGAATTGTTGTTATAACCCTTACACAGTAGCCTGCAATTAACATTCCTGTATGCGAAAGTGTGGTCCTTTCCTATAACACAAACTTTCCCCAAGGGGAAGCTTGGTCCCCCAATTAATTATGTGCTTGTCCCTGGGTTAAAAGAAATGCGCAGTGCACTCCTGGAAACAAGGAGAGAGCTGCATCATATAAAGTAGCGGTCGACAGAATAACACTGTCAGAATAACAGTTAACAACAAGTTTAAGAGATTGATGCGCGGTATTTTAATTTCATGCATTTGAAATCAGAATTTCATCTGCCTACATTTTAAATTCTGTGTAATAGCCTGAGGTGAAAAAGTTCTGATTCGTATCAAAGTTGTTTTGGGATCAAAATGGGATAAACGAAAATACTGAAGCAACCCATTATTTTTTATCCTAGTTTTTTAAAAATATTTTTATTTTTAATGTTTTATTTTTATTTACTTGTATCATATACTGTGTAGGGTGAATAATTATTTACTACATCCCAAGCTGTACAATGTTCAACACTAATCAAATGGCTTTTGGTGATAAAATGCAACAGAAACTGTGATTTTAGCTGCATCTCTGTGATTATACCCATTCTGTGATTATACCTCCTCTGTGATTATACCCACTCTGTGATTATACCCACTCTGTGATTATACCCATTCTGTGATTATACCCACTCTGTGATTATACCTCCTCTGTGATTATACCCACTCTGTGATTATACCTCCTCTGTGATTATACCCACTCTGTGATTATACCCACTCTCAACTAGCCTATTGCTCTAGGATCCTCTTCGTTTGGTTCCTTAATGTGGAAACTGTATGTGAGGTATCTAACTACTATTGGAGAATAAACAAAAATTACATAGCACAGCTTGATGAAGTGGTATGATAGCATCAATATATACACCCCCTCAACACACACAAACACACAAATCCACCCACACATACAAACACAAACCCAATTGCACCAAGTATCTGACTTGATCACATACCTGGACCCACTACGCATAATGAATGAATGAATGAATAAATGGATATATGAATGAATGAATGGATGTATGAATGAATGAATATATGAATGAATGAATATATGAATGAACGAATATATGAATGAATGAAGTTAGATTTATATATCACCTTTCTCAAACCCAAGGACACTTTACAGCCCACACACACAAATTGCCATTTAGCAATTTGAGCTATAATTGAATAAAAATTACATGTACCTTGAATACATTTTTGATAGCAGCATAATTTATTTTAACACATTTTGTTAGATGTCATTTTATTATAATACATTTTTACTATGTTTTGCCCATCCTTGGTTGTAATAATTCTTTAATGTACGCACGAGTTTATCAGCAGCTGGAAGAGACTGCAGTAATAGACCAGAGCAGAGCAGAACAAGCCTGGGTATACAGGACAGCCTGGGTATTCAGGAGAGCCTGGGTATTCATGATCTCATAAGTCTCTTTCTGTTTCTCTGACAGTGGATTTATCTGCCCTTCATCTTCATGAACAGCAACCACAGGTTGGGAATCAAAGAGCATCTAACAAAAGATGCGTTAGTCTGAATTCCGGGTCGAGAGGCTGCTTTCCTGAGAGCCTACAAACATGGCCAGTATCGTACAAGCACGCTGTTCAAAATTCAAGAGTGTTTCCATTCTACTGCACGATCACGCTAAAGGTGTGTCTTAAAACAAGGTGTGAGGTCAAAATAAGCTACCAATACAACAAAATTCACCGCCAGTATAACAAAATGATCACAATGGCACCTAAATGTCATCAACATGTTTTCAGCTAAAAGTATTTTGGTAGGTGCAGCTAAGTTTCACACATACAAATGACATGTAAGTCATGCTTTCTGTGTGTCTCTTAAACCACCTTAGCTGAACTCCCAATCTCTCCACCTCAGTTCCACGTGGGATTCCCCGAGAATCTGCCTTCAGAGACCCGGGCTCACTGCGCCTTCATCTGGAGTGCTGCCCACCACACGGCGCCCCCTACTGCTTGGACACAACGTGCTGACGGGAAACAAGCAAGAGGACCATAAGGGCAGCCAGAATGGTCCGAGCTTATGTAAGACCTGAATGAAAGTCAAAGTAAGAGTAGCGCCGGGGGGGAGCTTGTGTTAGAGAAGAGGAAAAGATGAGAAGTGGTGTTGAGGTCAGCTAGGTGTGTGCAATTAAGGTAAAGGAAAGTGAGATAGCCTGCAGGAAGAACACACATACACATACACACACACACACACACACACACACACACACACACACACACACACAGAGAAACACACAGATACATACACACCCACACACACCCACACACACATATGCTAAAAAAGTTTTTTTTAAGGATTTCTGTTTGGCCCCAGGAAGCACTGTCCAGACACGACTCAACTAACTGAAGCGAGGAACAGCCAGTGTGGCAGCACTCAAACACAGGATGAGGCTCGCAGAGAACTACAAGAGCAAGCGAGAGGAGGGTCACGATGTAAACCCACGCAAACACACACACACACACACACACACACACACACCCATGCATGCACACACACACACACACACACCCAACATTCTGTCTCCCATAAAGGAATCTACTAGTGTTGTGCTGATTTAATATCTTACAAATAAATGTAATTCAGAAGTTAAATATAATGAAATTAAATAGTAAACAAAAGATATACAGTGATAATAGAAGAGTAACCACTACAGTGAAAAAAACACTACAGTGAAGTGTGGACTACAGAAACCATGTAATTGAACCAAATGTCTATGTAGTTAGACTGTTTAATGGTGTATAAAACATGTAGATTATTGTGTACTTTGTGCATGTGCCAAATTACTTTGTTTATAAACTTTATTATAAATAGTATATACTTATTAATACAAAACAAGGATGGAAATTAAATGTATGCAGTGATCCAGGCAGGGTAACAGTATGTGACTCAGATATGCAGATACTGAAATATACTGCAGATGTACAACGAGAAGAAATGAATTACACTCAACATAATTCCAAAAGACTGGGGAATTCTAGCAACATATACAGCAAATATTAAAACTGCAAGTATACATGCAGACCAGATGTGACTAATATCACCATTAACATGTACAAAAAACACTAATCACTAGAGACATTGAACAGAACTGTTTCTTTTCCATGCTCTGTCATCAAGATCCAGTACCTGAGAAAATAAACACAGATGTATTAAATCAAATGTATTGTCATGGACATCTATGAGAGCTTCCAACCTTTCACCTTTCACCTTTCTGCACTTGTTCTAGAGCTTTCTGCTCTGGCAGACCTTGCATTGTGTCTAACGACCGTGACCCGTTACCCGAGGCCATTGTGGCTGCCCTCTGCCTCACTATGGGGCAGCAGTGGCTGAGCAGTTACCTCTCTGCCCCGGCCTGGTGCAGTAGGCCTGGCAGTGGTGTTTCGTGAGGAAGCGGTTCCTGTTCCCCCCACAGCCGCCGTAGACGAAAGGGCGGCACTCGCCGGTGCTCAGGTGGAAGTACCAGAGCAGGGTGTAGTCAGAGCAGTCGCCCTCAGACATGGGTTCATGACACACGTCACCTGCGGCAGGGGTCACTGAAACATTACCACACACACACACACACACACACACACACACACACACACACACATATATTAACCATACATAGATCTGAAGGTCTCATTCTAGCAGTCTGATTATAAGATCTAATCATGTACAGAGTGCACATGGTCTGATTATAAGATCTAATCACGTACAGAGTGCACATGGTCACAGATCCTTTTTCTCAACCTCTCTCTCTCTATATATATTTATCTATCTCACACAAACACACACACACACACACACACACACACACAAGATTTAACATAATGTCTCAATTACAGAATAAATGTCTGATTTCAGCATGTTTGCTTTCCCTTCTGATCTTGTTACATATCCAGGATTTAACAGATGTGGAGGGCAAGGAAAGGCATCCACTGAAAACATTAAAAGACTCACTGAAACCATTAATCACTGAAAACATTACAGGACTCACTGAAACCATTAATCACTGAAAACATTAGAAGTGAGACAGCAGCAGTGGCGGAGCGGAGGGTGGGGCTGGATTAGAAGGACCTCTATTCATACAGCAAAGTAAGCAGCAATAAACAGCGCTGGAAACAGAAAAGCGTGATCTCACTCAAAACATTCAAAACCCCGGTAGCATATTCAGCCTTCCTTACTGGAAGTAAAGAAAGGCAGGACCTGTGAGTTTATAAAGGTGAAAACATCTGAGCTTAATACTCAGACGAATGTGATTGAAGTAGGTGTGTGCTTGTAGTTGGAGTGGGCGTGTCCCTGTGGGCGGGTGCCTGTGGGCGGGTGCCTGGTGCACCGTGACAAGAGGAGCCACTAAAAACATTAGAGGAATCAGTGAAAACATTATAGGAATCAGTTCAAATGTTAGCGTTTAGCGTTAGGTCTCCATAATTATTGAATGCTACTGGTTACTGCAACAAAAGATTATAAAATATTTATTTCCTAGTTAACAAACTACTATGCAGTTTGGATTCCTTTTAAAAAATTTTGGGAATTAGATGATTGGATGGGAAAATCTGAATTTTTCTTTCGTGCTTGAAGTTGATCTGATAGTACTGTAATCTCTTTAGATCTAATAATACTGTAATCTATTTAGATAATACAATAATCTATTTAGATCTGAAAATACTGTAATCTATTTAGAACTCCATAGTCATAATTTACACGTATGTGTTTGACCTCATCAGCTTTAAAACAGTGACACGCTTATACCTGTTGTTTTGAGGGCACGCCTTCGATGCCTTGCCTCCTGTGTTCTGTCTTCATCGACTCCTGTGTGACACAAACAAGTGTGTTCAGTACTTCACTCGCGTGTGCACATGAGGGGCTACATGTTTTTCCCACCAGCTTTCTCACACATTTATGATTAACAGGTCTGCCTATTAAATGGTGTGTGTGTGTGTGTGTGTGTGTGTGTGTGTGTGCGTGTGAGTGTGTGCGTGTGTGTGTGTGTGTGTTGGGGTGCGTAAAAGAAAAAACACTGAGAGAAGCCTCTTTCTCTTCATACACAGATGACATTAACAGGATCTATCACACACATCAGAAACAACACCTCTAACACACTGTCCTGACCTTGATATTTTCTCATAATGTGCTTATATGACTTTTATTTTTTTGACTTTTATGGAAGTGAAGTGGTTAAACTGATATGCAGTTAGCAACGACAGCTAATGAACTTTTGTTTGATAATGAGCCAAGGGAAATTCACAGGGAAACTAAATGCTCTGCCACCGCTGGACAAAGGTGATGTGAATTTCTCCAATCTCTACCTCTACTTCCTAGGACTCTCCCCTGCTTCCATGGAAACCATCCACAACAAATGTTTATTTCACACTCGTGTCCACATTCTTCTCCACTCAGCAGAGTGAAGCCAGGCTCACATATTAGTGCGTCTAACACTGTTTTAATTACAATCTCAGAAACCAGCTGAAAAGATCAACTTTCTGTCGATACTAGGATGAGATGTTGGGTAGTACGCACACCGAAACAAACGTACTTACCGTACCAGAGCCGACGTCGCAGACACGACAAGAAAAACCTACAAGTGCAGAAGCGATGACCACAGCACTTACTTGTGATGTTTCCATACGCTAACGTTGGCTCCACGCCAGCAGATGAAGTGGTTGTCTGCTCCTCCATCTCCACATCAGTTGTTTCCAAGAGGCTGTGAGTGAAACGAGGAGTAGACTCCTCTACTTCTCTCTCCTCTTGCAGAATGCTCCCTTCGTCCGGATCATTGGTGTTCACGACAAAAAGGACGTTTTTCCCTTGAAAAAACACCATGCACAAGTAATGCTATCACAGTCTGTATTCTTTGTTACACCACAAGGCAACTAAAATGAAAATCCATATAGAGCACATCTGATCAGTGGGACGTTTTTATTGCTGGAAGGAGACCGACTCCAATTTCAGACATTATAATCGTAAAACACAGTGTGTTTCATTTGTTAATGGACGTATTTTTTTCTCTTAGGGTTGTGTGTGAATGATTCCTGAAGGCAGAGAACCCAGCAGGTCTGAGAGAACAAGCCATGATACAACAGATGGTGCAGCCTGTGAGGTCCCCATACTGCACCAGCAGGAGCCTCAGAGCACATAACTCTATATGGACAAACACGAAAACTGTGCACGTAACAAACGCACACACACACGTGCACACACGCATGCATACACGCACACAAGCAAACGCGCGCACACACACACACGCATACATGTGCATACACACACACACATACACACACACACACACACACAATGCTTTGTTAACTCACCACACTTCTGCACCACTTCTTTGGTCACCAGGTCCTTCACATCCTCCACCTACATGATCAAGAATAACGGACAAGATCTTGTACCAAAGAACAAATGTTTTCTAGGGTTAGAGATGTGGGGTCTGTGTTGCTACTGGTCACAAACTCACTGTAAGTCCTGGTTCTCCTTTCTCTCCTTTTCTTCCGAGCCCTCCTTCCTTACCCTGAGGAGAGCACACACATTGCACATCAGACATCAGACACCCCTCACTGTGGAAAAGGTGACACGGCTACATGGTATTCAGGCTGGGGAGAGCTTACATCAGGGCCTCTTTGTCCAGGTGTTCCAGGGGGACCTCTTTGGCAAGACTTTGCTCGGCCTCTCCTGCCAGTCTCTCCCTGGGTGGGGAGATCCAGGACATGGCATGTACTTAACACTTTATCATCTGAACGGTTCAGTAAATAAACTCAAATAGGCACAAATTTACCTGGCTAACTAGAAATGAGCACTATTTAATATGAATTCTGATGGCCATTCACACCTGTTTCTAGCACCCATCTACCACACAGAACCACAAAGCACTGCATGGAGTTGCACAGTAAATAAAACATAAAGTTGTTAGTTAACACTCAACACTGGAGTGGTTCTGAAATCCAGTAGACAATTCTAGAAAGCACATGTCTCTTTTGGCGAGAAAGGCTTACAATGTTAGAATGCAATCATCATGACATTGTGATAACACATGTATGGGCCCAAGGACGGAATGTGATTGGAAGCAGCTGTCTGTCTGATTGTGATTGGACCAGGCACCAGTGCTTCAGATTGTGATTGGACCAGGCAGCTGTGCTCCCAAATGTGATTGGATCAGGCAGCTGGGCTCATGAATGTGATTGGATCAAGCAGCTGTGCTCCCAAATGTGATTGGATATGGCAGCTGTATTCCTAAATATGATTGGATCAGGCAGCTGTGTTCCCGAGGCAGATTCCTGCACCATGCTCAAATTTAGCTGTAGTACAGCTGTGATTCAGGCACAGTGCCTACACCCAGCAGGAAACAGCTGACAGTTGAAACAGGGAAAGACACAAACTCAAGCAGTGGGCAGTGTGCAGACAGAAGGTCTGACTGTCTGTGTCCACTAGAAGGTCCTGTGCTACTACCCAAATCTGGAGGCACCTAATTGCAGGAGGTTTGTGGGGAGGAGGTGGTAAATATACAATGGCTATAAATGTAACTCTTGTTTAGATGCTGACATGTCTTCCATTACCGAGGCTGTGTATATGTACAAATCACATGATCTGCATGCAAACATGCAATGCTGTGGCAAGAATGTAATTTGTCCTTTAAGCTGATGATGGCGATTAAAAAAAATTACCTGAACTGTTTTTACATCCAAATTGCTCTTGCCAAAATAGATATTTTGAGAAAGGGAAAAAAAAGATTTGATCACTGTCCTAGAGCCCATAATCAACAGCTAAAGATTTAAACACAGTGCAGCTATATAAAGCAATAAGGAAGCGAATTTCTTTAAGGAGGCGGGGCCTTCCTACCTGCCAATCATTTTGCATGTGCAATCAGCTCATAGAAGGATAAATAGTGAGGACTGAGTGCTATGAACTGAAGGAAAGGGGTGTGTTTCTTTGTTAGTTAAAGGTGGAGGCTTCAGATTTGATTAGAGCAGCTTTAAGCCTCCTGCAGCCAGGGCTAGAAATTAACACTGGCCAAAAGCAGACACAATAAAACATAAAAACAATTGGAGTCAACAGGATGCAAAGCTCAGATTGCTAAATTCATAGTTTTATGTCCTGAAAAAAACTTTATTTAAAAATACTGTTTATTATTTTGTGATATAGCTCTAGTCCACAGGAGTTGACCTACACACATGAACACCTTTATGTTGTGTGCTTCTTCTCACCAGAGTGTCTGGATGAAAAAGTGTGTGCACTGTAAAGCATCCTTGTGTTGAGAAAGGTACTATATAAATGCAATATAAAGGTCCTATATAAAGGTACTATATAAATGCAATATAAAGGTCCTATATAAAGGTACTATATAAATGTGCAATATAAAGATCCTATATAAAGGTACAATATAAATGTGTAATATAAAGGCCCTATATAAAGGTACTATATAAATGTGCTATATGAAGGTCCTATATAACGGCCCTATATAAAGGTACTATATAATGTGCTATATAAAGGTCCTATATAAAGGCCCTATATAAAGGTACTATATAAATGTGCTATATAAAGGCCCTATATAAAGGTACTATATAAAGGTCCTATATAAACTATACAAATCAACAGTCATTCCTACACTCATACCTTTGGTCCAATTTCTCCTTTGGGGCCAACAGGACCAGGTCGACCAGGAGAACCCGTGGGTCCTGGTGGACCAGGTGAACCTTTAAAACCAGGGAAACCTGGAAAACCAGTAGTTCCCTGCAAACAAAGCAGAGGCCAGACTAATAATATCCATGTTAAAATATCTTAATAAAATTATAACCACAGAAAAAAGACAACCTGACCTCCAAAAAACAGTTAAATAAGAACTAAAGAACTATATTCAAAAACTGACCTTCTCTCCACTTTTCCCTGGTTCACCATCAAGTCCATTCAGACCTGCATCACCTTTATCTCCCTAAACAATAAAAACACATGACCTTATAACTCATCACCTTTATCTCACTAAACAATAAAAACACATGACCTTAGAACTCATCACCTTTATCTCCCTGAACAATAAAAACACATGACCTTAGAACTCACCACCTTTATCTCCCTAAACAATAGTGGTGATGTTAGTGAAAGAGGTCATGTTTATGATTTTGCTAATTGTATCTTTAATGGAAATCATTAAAGGAGTAGATTATGCGATCATGTGACCAGGATAATGAGGATCTGTTTTATTTTGGAGAGGGGAGGCTCACTTTGCCTCCAGGGAGACCATTCCGCCCCGGAGAGCCGGGTGTCCCAGGTGCTCCTGCGTTGCCCTGCCATTCACATTTAGGGGAAGTGGATCAGTAACGTGAATTGGAGTCACAACACAGAAAATTTCTACTGCATGCAATTTTGTTTCTGCAGCATCAAGGCCAGGTACATGTATCCTGTGAAAAGCATAAAGACCTGTTCTCCATCTAGTCCAGTACTGCCGATCCGTCCCAGTAAACCTCGAAAACCCTGGAGGTTGAAAGGTCTGATTTTCACATTTAAAAAAAAACAAGAAACCCTGGATAGAATGGCAGAAAGGCTAAGGGCAGAGCACCTTTTCTCCTTTGGTGCCTTTATCTCCAGGTAAACCATGCTCTCCTTTATCCCCCTGTACACCAACACAGAGCCAGAAAAAGCAGGGCTTAATGGAAACACCACAAAGTCCTGTTAAACATCTCAATATGTGAAAAATCATACCCAATAAAGCACACGTCACATCTTACGTGACCTGACTTTCCCATCAGTTCCTAAACCAGGTAACGTGAAACAGAACCTATTACAGCACACAGATTCCAGTTTTAAAGAAGGAGATTTTGGTTCTTACTTGGTCGCCCTGTGGGCCCCGTAGGCCCGTTCCTCCCTTGTCACCTTTTTCACCGTTCAGTCCGTCCTTTCCGTTAAGGCCCTGCCACAAAGCACATCCTGTTAGCATGTGTTAGCAGGTGTAACCATAAGCCTGCAGAGTCGACAGCTGCTTGAAATGCACGCAAACATTTATACTTTAACACTTTAACCGAATAACATGACAGTGAATTTGTGAGCCCTACCTCCTCTCCATTGGAGCCTGGCTCTCCTGGGTCTCCCTGCAGTTGAAATAACAAAATCCCAAATCCCAAATGAACTCAGAGTAATAATAAAATGCAAATGAACTCAGAGTATTAAAGCATTCAAACAAACAAATGAAAAAGTGTTAAAATAATGAAATAACTAAAATAACTGAAAATATACTGAAAAGCCAGCATTGTGGTTCACTGTAAAATACAGTATATAGACTTATGACAGATATTTTAATCTACACAGTATAAAAACCAGACCTTTTGCCCTACAGGACCTCGTGCTCCAAACAGCCCCATACTTCCTTTGGTCCCAGGTTCACCTTTTAAACCCTGTCATTACAACCACACAATGGCAGGAACCATTACAGTCATTACAGCCACACAACAGCAGGGTTAAACCATTACAGTCAGAACGGCAGGGTTAAACCAGTCACAGTTATACGATGGCTGGGCTCAGATCTCCTTCACTTTATCTGTAGTGTCATTAAGATCTGCACTCTGTAGCACTTCATAGAACAGCGCAAATTTATGACATCTGTGACTCGGCTGAGTCAGTGGGAGATTATTTAATTAATGTTAATTCTATGCAGGGAATATTTACTTTAGTCCCTGATGTAAGCTCCCCCAGTCAAAATGGCCCACTGAGAGTTTGGTGTCGTTTCCAGCATGGGTCTTTACTCACACTAGCAAACAAACATTAGCAAAGACAAAAATGACTACAACTGCATCAAAAGGTATCAGAACATGGTCAGTGGAGTGGCCACCCTGCAGTGTTCTGCAGTGGTTCGCTCTCTTCAGATCTTCTAACGCCAATGGAGTGAAGAAATGTGCAGAAAGTGAATAAACAAATCGATCGAGACAATTTGATATTTTTTCAGTTCAAAGTAAAATAAGGAGCAATAAGGGAGTCTTACTTTTGTCCCAGAAGGTCCATCCTCTCCCTTCTCCCCTTTATCTCCATCAAACCCTGGAAGTCCTCGTTCACCCTACCATCCAACACAGATTAAGAGCCCAAATAAGCACACAACTTGTCTGCAGAGGTTCACCATTTCAGCAGGCTGGAGTTCTCACCGTGTCTCCCTTTAACCCCTTATAACCACGAGGCCCGGCCGCAGACAGAGGACTCCCCTGTGAAGGACACAAGGAGAAGCAAAGTTCAGGATCACTTCACAGCCTGACGCTCGGAATTCTAGAGTCACGTTCAGGATTTTGTACTAATCTCTTACTTTTTCCCCTCTGTTTCCAGATAGACCTTTATCACCCTGTGAAAGAAAAAAATGTTTGACAGATTGAATATTCAAGTCTTTTTAAATGTTTGAGCATGTTTATTTGAAACTGCAAAACCTCTGCTATTTAAAGTCGGTTGGTATAATTATGAAACGTAATAACAACAAAGATAATGATCATTGAATTCATCTTTCTTCAACCCTGCTCTATCTGACAGGTGAGACAGAACAACATGTTAGATAAGGCTGGCCACTGAGGCACAGGGCAGGAGTTTTCCTGGAGCAGAGCTGGAGATACCCAGCCTGTGTGACGACAATCCTTGTACTATTTGTGGAAGAAAAGATGGATGTCACAATGTAAATGAATCCAGTAACTCTTATGGCGTGAGTCAGCAGGCCAGTGTCAGAGGAAAGAGAGTGCTGTCCACAGCAGAACAGGCAAGGCCTCTTTAAAACACATCCCCTTCACAGCCTTGTCAATACAGCTGACAAGCCATCAAACTCAGAAAGGTCAGTCATTTGCATTAAAATTTAAACTCCTCAACATGGTGTGGTTCCTTAGAATTTCAGGTTGAAGTTTGTCACGGTACAGATGTGTTCAACTGTCATCTTACTTTTTCACCTTTCACACCAGGGAGACCTTTAGGTCCCTAAATCAACAACAGTTCAGGAAAAAAAGAATAAATTATCATGTTGAGGATTTACTTGAGAACTTTATGAAACACTCGTAACATTTGTATAATTTGCTTGAATATACATCCAAGAACACTTTTGTCAGGGTTGTGTTTGTATTCACAAATATCTCAGAATGTCTCATGCTTAACTGTCAAACATATTTAGAAAGTGACTCAACCTTAAATTTTATTTTAAACCTACGTTCACTCCAAACACCTCAAAAAAGACATAAACGATTTCTAATCTTTAGTACAGAATGTAGAAAATAACAGAATTTATTACTTTGAACAATCAAACTGTTTTGTGTTTATTTAAATCAAGATAATGATAATGATAGATCAAATACAATGAATAATTATCTTAAGACAGATAAGATGCTTTTATTCTGTATGTAAATAAAGGCTTGTATTCTGTATTTATAGCTTTGTGTAACAAAGTTACTTACCATGAAGCCCCGAGCACCACTTTCACCTGCAGTGCCCTTGGGCCCCTGATTTGAAGAAATTCCAAAAATCGATACATTGTTAACATTATAGCAAGAAAGTACTTCAGACTAAGATGGAGCTACTTGCTATACAGGACACACAATACTACAAAATACAAAAATACTGCAAAAATGAATACCTTAAGCACATTATTGCTAAGCATGCTTTCACAGTATTATCCACATTATAGATAAGCATGCTTTCACAGTATTGTTCACATTAAGATTTGTTCCCACATTACCTTGCGGCCTGCGAGACCAGCCACGCCTCTGTCTCCTGGTTCTCCTGGGATACTGTCGCCCTGGAGATAAAAAATGGAAAATTTATGAACATCGATTTCCACCACAAGAACAGCTGACAACATCCTAAACAGGGACAACAGGAACATGTACCTTGTCACCTTTTACTCCTGGTAGACCTGGTGGACCCTTTAAAAAAAAAAACAACAAAAAAAACTCAGACTACCATGTAAACATAGCCTGTTTCCTCCTCACTGTCTGCAGTGAGTGACTCCTCACTGTAGCCACTGTACCTCTTTTCCTGGAGGTCCAGGTGTACCTGCAGAACCAGGTGATCCATTTTTCCCTCGTCTACCTCGGTCACCCTACACAGCAATTAAAGAAATGATCAGTACAGCATCTTTACAGCCAGTTCAACAAGGCTAACCTTAATTATGCCAGACCAGGACCATAAACAATACTGACCTCTCTACCTGCCTCTCCAGGATCCCCTGGCTGACCTCTTTGACCTGGTGTTCCTGGGATTCCAGGGTTGCCACGGATACCCTGAATGCCTTGTGCTCCAGGAGGCCCTGGTTCTCCAGGCTCACCCTAGAGCATAAACAGCCAGGAGAAACCACAGTAGAGGAGCATGCACAACTTAAGTGCATCCTTAATTAACCTTTACCAGTAGTCTGGAGGTTAACCTTTTGGCCAGGTGTACCAGCCTGACCAATGGGTCCACGGTGTCCAGTTCCAGGTTCTCCCTGGAAAACATAAAGCATCTCTGACAGTCAACAAAAACATTACACTTACAAGATGCTAGTGGTCTGTTATCTGATCTAAAATGAAATTACCTTTTGACCCTTCTCTCCAATCTCCCCCTGTGCCAATACAATACAGGTGACAGCAACAGACAGGTTATATTATGGACTGTTTTTCATTTCTAAATATTAAATAAACTGAATAGGAAAAGCAGTGAGAAATGTCCTCAAGAATAATGTTTGCTATCAGAAACTTCCAGAGTGAGGGAACTATTAATATTCATATTAAAGATGATCAGTCATGATGAAGTAAAAATAGAACCCTGAGGACATCAAAGCTAGTGGAGTGAGACTGCTGTTCCGCCCACTGAGTGTGAGTGACAGTAATAATTTCCCAACATGGTGAACAGGGGAGGATGATGTCACAAGTGTGGGTGGGACTGAACCAAATTAGGAGCCAAGAATTACCTAACAGATTACAACAACAGAATACAGAAAACATGATTTACGTAAATTACATGAATTAGAATGGGAGTGGTTTTGTAAAATTAATTACCTTTGGGCCTGGTAGACCATTCTCACCAGGAGGCCCCTTCAAAAAAACCAAACCCAACACAATAAATAAACACAAACACTTTGGACAGCTTTGAATAAGAGAGCCACTGAAAAATATACTCTTCAAGATTCAGAATTTTGTCCAACATTTGGGAAAAATAAAGATTTTAATGGATTATCATAAAAGTAATTTCACACTGAATTTTTTGATGGTGTTTTATGGTATTTTATAATATTTCATTCCCCAGCATGAATCCTTTTACATGGCTGGGAGTATAGTGACTATGTTCAAGTGCATTTCCTACCTTTAGGATCTCATACTGAGAGATATGTCTTTGAAAGTCCTCCTCTCTGTCTATCTCTCCTGTCCTCTGTCTCTCCATTATCATCCTCAATCTTTCGTCTACGCTCTCTCGCTCCATCTCTTTCTCCACCTCTCGTTCTCTTGCCGCAACCGCCTCCCTCTCCAGTCCCTCCTCCCTCTCTCGCTCCAGCTCCATCCTCTCTCTCTCCATCTCCACTCTGTCTCTCTCCTCCTGCCAGTCCCACTCGTTCTCCTCGTTCTCACTGATCATCTCCTCGCCCGAGCCGTGCTGCTGCTCTCTCTCGGCCCCTGTCCCTCGAGCTCCTTCCTTCGTTATCGCCCCCTCTGTCTCCTCCCCTTCTGTTTTGATCGACTCCTCTTCCATGTCAAGCCCGTTCTCCCGATCTCTCTCTGGCTCTGCTAGTCCTCCCTCTTCCTCCTCCCTCTCTCGCTCTCTGTGCATCGCGGTTTCTGCTTCAGTTTCCTCGTTTTCTTGCTTCTTTTTCTACAAGAAAGAATGAAGAAAGAAACAAATGAAACCTCACGGCAGGGTGATCTTACCACTGTGAAGCAAATTCTTATTTATTCATGAGGCTGATTCTGACTCACATTTAGTCTCTTTCTCTGTCTTGCACCAGATGTGTTCTGCAGGAAGACATCATTAGGAGTTGAGGGACACACAAAATGTTTACTTTCACATCAGGAGCTACGACTCGTCAGAGTCGAACGTTAAAACTGAACTGTAAGCAGCACCATCTTCACACGTTTTTTTTTATCACCTTCTGTCCAGCCATGCGCCGCCTTTGTCCTCCAGGGGTCCCAGGCATGGAGGCCTACAAGAGAAGCACTGGAGTTACAACTGAGCTCCTTCTTTACAGGAAGATTAAAGTTGTAAAGGTCCGAGATTATTCCCAGTAACAGGTAGCATATGTGAACAGGCTGCATTACCATGTAATCGGGCCAGGGGGCGCTCCTCTTGACTACCGACTTTACTCCTAGTGCGTCTGAACTCGACATGATTCCCTGATAACACCCAAAAAGTGACAAAAACGAGCTTCACCAGAACTATGTGTTTACTGTGCAATGTTCCCTTAGTCCATATTATTGTTTCTGGCACCTCTCATTCTTTAGTGCTACAAACTACAGAGTATTTGTGAAGTCTCTGCTGTTAGTTTCCAGTTGTTAAATGTGTGTAAGTTTAGAGGTGGATTAGAAACACAAAAAAGGTAGGAAAAAAGACACAAAGACAAGTTTAGGAGACTCAAACAAATTTACTGACACACATGCACTAGGAGATTAAATGCAAAAGACAAAAAAGGTCTGTATCATTGAATTTCACCAGTGAAAACAAACAATAAAGTATCCATGGAAAAGAATACATTTAGATTCAAAGTTTTTACTGTAACAAGAGCAAAGAATACAGTAAACAAAAACAAAGTTTGTTCAATGTATTTTAAATAAATAACATGAAATATATATGCAGTCATAATAATGCATAAAGGACTATATTTTGACATGAAATTATTTACCCTTTGAACTAATGAGTATATAATTGGGAGAGCAAGAAATTCTTGTCAGAAAATAAATAAACTATGGCATATTGTGCAAGTCTTGTGCAAAGGCATCTTATTGTGTTTTGTGAAAAAACATAGAAAATTTGTCACAGGGGCTAAAACTCCACCCAAAATTTTGCCCGTCTTTCCTTATCGTGCAGGAAATCATTTCCACCGTTCAAATTCCCTGCGCTCGTATCAGGTACCGCGAACATGAATGTGACTCAAGTGCATGACATCATCAGCCTGCGACTCCCCACGTAAGGTCGGTCAGCCAGGTCGTCCCCCTGCTTTAATGCCTCACCGTTTCTACACACACACCCTCAGGAAGACCACACGTGCTGTGAGAGCTCGAGTGTCCCTCTAACTGAGTCTAGGGGAACTCCTGCGTTAAGAATTCAAAAAGAGAACGTGTCACAGAGAGCTGGACCTGCCATTGGCTGATATGCATGTTTAACACTTTTGCAAGCGTAGCATTAATTGGCTTGTATAGCAGATGAAAATGCATGCTGGGAAAATTCATTAATCAAATTGCTTAGAGCTATTACTACTTTAAGAATGATTCATATTATACGTATAGAACTTTCAATACATGTTCTGAAACACAAGTAAATTGTTTACACCTCTGCACATTTTTTGATAGTTTGCACTGGTGAAATTCGTAGGAGGAGTTAGTAAAAAAAACAAAAAAAAACAGATCAGTCTTGCACATTAAAGCCAAATAAATCAAGCAAGCATAAGTTGTGCTAGGATGGTGGTGGTGGTGATTTTGCCAAGCTCAGCTAAATCTAATTATCTTGCATATGTTGACCAGATAAGACATAACATCCTCCAATGTTATGGACAGTTCAAGCCACAGACTGCAGTCACATGCTGGTCAGGAAACATGCAAATGCAAGAGCAGATGTAGCACATGGTTTTCTGAACAAATACAGTCTCTAGAACATCTACACACTCCTTAAACATGCTCACTTTGTGAAGTGTTACAGACAGTCATTTACACAGACTGGAGCCCAGAACAAATTCTGATAAATTCTGCACCAGAGGCACAGATCAATAAACTGGAAAGACCAGCAAACATTTCCTGAAAAGCCTTAACTCAGGATCTGGTTAAGACCATCATTAAGTGGGACTTTATCTACATCAGGACATCATTAAGTGGGGCTTTATCTACATCAGGACATCATTAAGTGGGACTTTATCTACATCAGGACATCATTAAGTGGGACTTTATTTACATC
>JAOYMR010000003.1:16237424-16252292 GCA_025802075.1 Tenebrosternarchus preto | reverse complement strand
CCTGTAGGGGCGTGGTCAGGTATAGCTCTGGTGCTGATTTACCTGTAGGGGCGTGGTCAGGTATAGCTCTGGTGCTGTCTCCTGTCCCCTGCTCTTCCAGACCCAGGTACTCTTGTACTAGCTGCCTCAGAGTGCCATATGCTTCTTCACGATTGTCTAATAGCAAGCCAATTTAAATTTAATAGGTAAATGCATAAATGTCTTTTAACATAATCGTGTCTTAAGACATGAGTCATCTGTGACAACCTATCAAATATGGATTGCTATTTGGTTATTTGATTGTCATTTGTTTTGTTTTGTTTTACTCTTTTAAGCAGGTGCAATAGCTGGTGGAAAGTTATATCAGATACATTAACTGAGAATTTTTTGATTAATTTATTCTGTGAAAAATCATCACTCATTTAAATAATTTCAGAATTAGAGATGCTAAAAAATCTTACATTTAAATGTATTTCATAATGGACTCTTATTTATAAACTCTTATTTATAAACTAGTTATGTTCAGATTAATCCATAACAGCTACATTCGAATTCTTTATAATAAGCAAAATTGCAGATTGTAGAATTGCTTCATTTTGGTAATTATGTCTGCAACTATAGATATGAAGAAAACAGTAAGTGAATACGCTGGGTTGGGCAATACTGTTGCCCAGTTCATTGAATAATTCTATTAGAGAGCCCTACCACAGGGAATCACACTGTCAAAGAAGCCAGGCTGTTCTTTGTGGATTTGGACATAGAGTTCGATCCGGGACACAGCCGTGTTTATCTGGCTTGTGCTGTAGAGGCCGCGATTCTTCATGCGAGAAATGTGCTCTTCAGTTCTGGTGGGAATCAGCAAAATGTATCTGGGCTCGAAGTACGAATTTTTCAAACTGTAAACACCCTATAGATATGAACAAGAGACACGAAATATACACACTTAAAATGAGTAACTGTCCACTTCATTAAAAGAGAGTAGTTGTAATTCTCTTTTCCATGTTTCTTGCAGCTGATCTATTGTTCTTGGAGTACATCCAGGGCATTGATCTATGTATGGAGACCAGCTAACGTGTCCTATCCAGCCAATTGTAACCTAATTGAAACCTGTAATCTAATCACAGCAAACTGCAATTACATAATGACTACTAACACTTGGACAGTTAGTTAATGGTAAAAGTAACAGACGTAAAGGTTCAGTGACATGGGGACGTTCCAGCGTGGTTCAGTTTTGTTAGGCTACAAAAAAAAGCACCAGAGAAAAATATAGAAGGAGTCCAGCTCTGTAAAAGGGAGCTATGAGTGGAGCATTCACATCCTGTAACGGAGGTTAGAATGGAGGCATGTAGCTTTATTTGAAGGGTGATAATGTCCATTATCCCAGTGTAAGTCACAGACTCTTCCCACATATTCAGAACTCCTGAGCTACTCATGCTTCAACCTTTTTAGAATGTTTTTTTTTTTTTTTTTAAGAGTCAATACACAATAGATTTCTAAAAGGTGTATAAAAAAAATCAGCTGTATGTTCCTGAGCGGCACACCTACTGACATGGCTGTGTTGTGGTTTCAGAGGACGTGGCGTCTGTGTCTCTCCTCGCCTGCTACGTTCATACGTTTGTGAACATGTCCTTCATACTGTACCTCCAGCTCCATGTGCACACAGCAGGCCAGCCCGTCCCTGGCAGCGCTCTCAATAGCCTCCCGAGACAGACCGTACCAGTGGCCACCATACTGCACCGTCTGCACAAAAGCACCCTGGTAGAGGGGAAATGAGAGTCGGGTTCACACAGAGACAGAGACAAATCACACAGGCATGGAACATAGTAACCACAGAGCATTACAGAAGAAAGAAAAACTGGGTCAAATTCATCCCCTAAATCGACCTTGTCTTAGGTGTTGGCCCTGCTTAGTTCTCCATGACACACATGCGCACACACACACATCCACAAACACACACATACACACACCCACATCCACACACACACACACACTTGTGACCCTGTGTAGTGTAGCATCTGTCTTATATCTGACAGAGGGAACCGCCAGTGTGAAATTTGCTCCATACCGGGTCCATATCAGTCTCTGGTTGAGACGCTGTTAAGGCAAGGATACACATTATGATGTAAGTAGACGTGATCTTTGCCTCGTTTGCTTAATGACCCTGGGGAAACCAAGGCTATGCTGAGGGATCTTACTGAGGGGTTAATCCACCGAACGGCAGGTGAATGACTGCACGGAGAGCACATCTGTGTGTGTGTGATGTGGAGCCAGGTCTGTAATGCTCAGCTTTCGAGCTGACTACATATGCTTATAATCGCACTTCAAAGGCCTTCCGCTCTAACTCAGCCTACAGCCTCGATCGATCAATCTCTCTGCTCTTACACTGGCACCTCTACAGGGCTGAGTGACAGCTGAAAGGCCCTGGAGGTGCTGTGGCAAGAGACCCCGAGAAACACTGTTCCCCTCTGTTTTAAATATCTAGCTTCTAAAGGCTTTTGAATCTGCAACTAGTGTGAAACAAGTTAACAGCTACCACAGCTAAGCTACCACAGCTAAGCTACCACAGCTAAGCTACCAGAACTAAGATACCACAGCTAAGATACCAGAACTAAGATACCAGAACTAAGATACCACAGCTAAGATACCACAGCTAAGATACCACAGCTAAGATACCACAGCTAAGATACCACAGCGAAAACAGTGACACAGCAATTTTATAAGCAGTAAAACAAGCAGTGATGGAACAGTGTTGGTCATTGTGGCCTGCAGTTTCAGCTGGATCCTCACAAACGCCGTCCAAAGCGTCTGCTCAACACAGACTTTTATTTTGTAATGGACTAAATGGACTTTTATTTTGCTGTTATTTTGTGAAAGCCTTCAAGTGATCTCTGTTATCAGGTTCAAATGCATTTTTATTTTGCAAGGGATCACTTGTGACTCTCACTGCCTTTGGGTCAGCACAAACAAAAAGAGCACACTAAGGAGTACTGGCACTAAGGCATAAATCATGAATGTTCTTTACAAAGAACCAGTCAGGATGAACTCAACTACATCCGAGTTCAATGTTTACATCTCATCATTGAAAGGACTCATCTGCCTGAAATCATCTGATGAGGGTCCTGTAATGACTGCAGCTATATTCCCAGCATGCATCTGTGAATCTGTGACAGCACCAATCTAGGAATATGTATTCCTCTGCTTAAAAAAAAAAAAAATAATAATAATAATTTTATATACACTTTCAATGTTCTAAATAAAAAATGGCCAAGAACAGTAACTGAGTTTGCTTTCTGTTTGATGTTACTCCTGTGACCTAAGCACATACAGAATGATATAACATAATCCTCTAATCATGCAGAATTCCACTCCTTCCTAAAGTCTTCAAGCTTAAGACTCACCGTACGAATCATGCTTTGAAATTCTTCATCCAGGACAAAGTGATAGTCAGAACCATCTTCCTCCCCAAAGTAGGGCCCCCTGGTTGTGTGACAAGCACTAAAAACAAACACTAGATGAACAAACAATTCTCTACTCAGGAAAAAAAAAATCCCTCCACTAGTAAGAACTTGACATTTATGGAGGGATTCTACACCTTTTGTTGCTGTTTTTAGGTGGAGAGACTCAAGGTTACAATCCTTAATGAACTGAGAGCTACGTCACCCACAGCAAGCAGGAGATGGAGGTTATATCAATGAACATGTGTAGTGTGTATGTGTGTGTGTGTGTGTGTGTGTGTGTGTGCGTGTGCACATATGTGTGTACGTGAGCATGTGTGTATATTTCTGCAGTCTCAACAGTATTTTTGTTGTTCAAATACTTTTTCCATTTGAAGTGATGATCATGAAGATGCAGACATAAAACACTTGACGACAGACTCTTACCCATAGGCAAAATAGTCACTGAACTCCTGACACAGTTTATGTGCAGCTTCCCTCTTTCCACATGCTTGGGGCCCTGTGAGAACCAGCAGTGGGTATGGAGTCTCTAGACTGGGCAGAGTGCTAAGGAATTGAGCAGAGAAAAACTGAATGTACATCAAACCAAGTGAAAGGTTCAAGCACACAGACATTTATGGAAGAGTGTGAATAATAAAGTATAGTATTACCCTTTGAGCACTGTATACACTGGCTCTGCAGTATTACCCTTTGAGCACTGTATACACTGGCTCTGCGGTATTACCCTTTGAGCACTGTATACACTGGCTCTGCAATATTACCCTTTGAGCAATGTATACACTGGCTCTGCGGTATTACCCTTTGAGCACTGTATACACTGGCTGTATAGTATCACCCTTTGAGCACTGTATACACTGGCTCTGCAGTATTACCCTTTGAGCACTGTATACACTGGCTCTGTAGTGCTGCACTAAAAGCTACAACTATGTGCTACCAAAAGGTTAAAGATAATACCCTTAAATTAGCATAAATGCAAATGGTTGCTTTAAAATTCAGAGCTGTGTTAACAGAATTTTCCATAAAACACTTGCTTTGAAAATTGTAATTGTGTGATGCTGGTTTTTACACGCTTTTTGGGTGTAATAGAAAACTAATGTCTTAGAACAAATAAACCATAATGAAAATCACGTAAACTAAAATGTTAAATCAAGAATCAGTGAACATGTTTATAATGCATCAGTCACAGATTGGGATATTGGGATAAGATTTATTCATATGCATTTTACATTAGATAGTCAGATGTTGTCCTCACACAGAAAACAGATGGTTTATTTTCCTGGTTTATTTCTCGCTCTAAATGTAGAAGATGGCTGCCACTTGGAAAGCTGGCATGTTGCAGAGCATTTTTTATTTTCTTATAGTTAGATAAAAATGGCAACGTTTCCATTTCTGATTTGAAGTGAGTCCTGGATGGCTACGTTGAGCGATACAGCTCAGAGGTTTTGATTCTCATGTGTGGACTGGACAGACACATATTTACGCTGTAAGATATGACGAAAGTTCATCTCAAACCACTTGAAGTGTTCAGATTGGGTGCATTTACACTTGCATATTTATGATGATAATTCCTATCTGGATGTAATCCTGATTCTGATGACGCATACTGAAATGTTCAGATGTAAATGGCATCAGTGAGTGCGGGACTAGTTCAGCCAATCACATTTATCAAATATGACTACTTCAGCCAATCACACCTGTCAAATATGACTAGTTCAGCCAATCACACCTGTCAAATATGACTTGTGGCTGCATGTGCTGAAACACCATGTGGGTCATGTGATCTCGGGCAGCCACAACCTCAGGGGGCGGGTCATACTTATTTACAGCAGTAACCTGAAAACAACAAAACAACAGAGGCCCTGAGTGTGTCTAGACAAATCAGCAGCTGAAAACCCCCCACAAACTATACAAACATTATGGGGTGATTTTCCATCAATGTATAGACTATAAAGATTGACCTTTTCCTCAGCGGTAACAGCCTGTCCGTCCAGATCAGTGAGGTGGTGAAGAAGAAAGACCACTGCTTGCCTGTATTCAGCCTGTTCCTGCAGTTAGACGAGCACTGAAGAAGTTTGTGGGACTGAAGTCATGCAGCCAAGCATTGTTCTGTACTGCATGTGTTTGTTTTGCATGGTGTCTAATGTATATGCAAGATGTTTTAGAACACAATAAAGAAGAATAATAGTAAAAATAATAAAAATATAATAAAATAATACAGGGTTTCAGTATTTATATAAGCTTTACTGTATATGCTCTGGCAATCACTGTTCATGTAAAAACTATGAATACATCATAAAGGGATATATGTGCATTTATATCATATATGTGCATAAAACATGCAGTCTGGAAACACCTATACAAATAGGAAAGACAAATAAGTGTCTGGTGTGTGTGTGTGTGTGTGTGTGTGTGTGAGAGAGAGAGAGAGAGAGAGAGAGAGAGAGAGATATCTCACCTGCACTCGGTTTCTCTTTAGGTTTAGTTCTCTCAGCAGCAGAAGGTCATGCACATGCCTGATCTCCTGGATCTCCTTAATCTAATACCAGATAAAACAAAACCAAAATCAGACGACCATTTTTCACCAGCTTTCTGACAGGATCGCAAATAAGAAATGGTTGCATACATTAATATGAACTATTTTGCCACTTTACCAGATTACTTTCAAGATTTATGCTTCCCAGTAAGTGGAGGTTTTGAAGTCCAGAGAGACTTTGGATTCTGTTGTAGGACAAATCCAGAGCCTGCAGGGACCAAAGCGTCTGCAGATTCTCAATCTTCTTTATCAAATTCCCCCTCTGGACAAAAACAAAAATATAAAACACAACAGAAACATAAAATCAGATCTATACAGATTTAAACAACATTTTTAATATGTAAATAGTTCATACAGTATGTAGACGTGTCCATTACTCACCATGCATCTAAACTAAAAAAGCCCAGGACTATTATAGTTCTAATACAGACATGGGATATGAATCAAGCCGTCCCTGTTTCAGTACTGATCAGTGATTTGTACTGTTCTAATGATACGTTAATTTTGTAATTCTTTATAGGTATCAACACTGACTCCTGTATCTATCAGTATCCTAGTTCAATAGTATTTTGGACTCTAACCCACTAGGATGTGTTCTATGTGTAGATGACAAAGCATATTTCTAATAATCTATAATCTCTAATGACATAATTTGTAATATCCAGTGTACACAGTGAGATACAATAAATTAGCATACTTGCATATTAGTACACAGTGCTAAAAATGTTCTGCTTATCAGGATATTTAGGCATTCTGATTCTGACAGGTGAGGGTTTCTGAGGTATGGCTGATGGGCAGTTTGACTAACAGGTGAGTCCTCCTTAGATATGACTGACAGACAACTCGAATCTACAGGTGAATTCTCCTTAGATATGGCTGATGAGCAGCTTGATTGACAGGTGAATTGTCCTCAGACATGGCTACCGGGCAGCTCGACTAACAGCCGAGTCCTCCTTAGATACAGCTGATGGGCAGCTCAAATTTATAGATGAATTCTCCTTAGATTCGGCTGATGGGCAGTCAAATCTATAGGTGAATTCTCCTTACATACGGCTGATGGGCAGCTCAAATCTATAGGTAGCTTGACTGAGAGGTGAGTCTTCCTCTGAAATGGCTGATGGGCAGCTCAAATATATAGGTGAATTCTCTTTAGATATGGCTGATGGGCTGTTTGATTGACAGGTGAATCCTCCTTAGATACGGCTGATGGGCAGCTCGACTGACAGGTGAGTCCTCCATAAATAATGCTGATGAGCAGCTTGACTGGCAAGTGAACAGCTGCTATGACACAGGAAATGTTTGCTAATAAGTCAGGAGCTCTCTGTAGCGCTCAGCCCATTCTCATACCATGCTCTGAGTCCCTCCTCAGCCCTCCTAAGGCAAGCCTAGGCTGTTCTCCAGAACCCCCCCCCCTCCACCCTGCCCCTTCACCAGCCTGCCTGGCAGGAAGGCTGAGACAGCGGGGGAGACAGTGACCACCAGGGATCCGGGATGTTCTGCTGCCAGAATGTGATGAGATGAGAGAGAAGTTACCTGACAGGAGCACCATGCCCAGGGTTTCACGGTAGCAGAGGGGCTGACAGGCTGTGTGTGTGTGTGTGTGTGTGTGTGTGTGTGTGTGTGTGTGTGTGTGTGTGTGTGCATCTGAAAGTGGTCCAAGCTCACAGTAGCAGCTATGCCCTGAGGGGGAAGCGTACAGCAGAGGACGTGGCACTGCTGACTACGAAGAATCACTTTGATAAAGGACAACGCAAACACCCTTCAGTGGAGTGGCACAAGGGTTCAGTGCACCATATGGTGGGCTTCAACACCAAGCTCTGCTTTTTCTCTTTTAAAAGGCTTGCTAGTCGACATAGATACAGTCTAGAATTCACTGCAGGGGGAGACATGACTCCCAAAACAACTCTGCTGTCAGCCATATCAAAATTGTAAGGGGGGCTGTAAACCATTAGGCTGTGTCTGAAATAATCCAGAGAGGCAACCTTTTTGAGAGTGATGACACAACAGTATAATCAGGCAATGGGTGACAGAGGACAAGGTGCTGCAGTGAGGTGAGCAGTGAACAAAGAAAAACAGAAAGCAGGTGTCACTAGCTTACGAGCTAATTAAACCAACAGACTCAAGACTCTAAACAAAGAGAGAACACATAACAGCAATTATCGTACCACCTGCACACAATTAAAGATACTTTAAAATATTTTTTAGCACACACACACACACCAATTAAAGATATTTTTGACTAGTCAATTTGTTTTACTTAGTAAATGCACTAGTTAATGCTTAGTAGATATTCCCATTTTTAACATCTAAAAAAGCGACAAAAAAAGAACATTAGCCTCTCTCTGTAGGTAATAAATCCCACTTAACAGTGACACTAAAGTCTCGGAATCTAGGATCTGCTCTCATATTAAAAAAAAGGGAAAGAAAAACAGAGAATATCTGAAACTGTGAATCATCCCACTGAATCCAATAATATCCCACTGAATCCAAGAACCTCACGGTGGGCCCAATGACATTCATTCCTCTCAACTATACAGCAATAAGCTGATTGATATTTATAATACCAACACTTTGAAAACTTTTGGAAAAAGTACTGGGTGGTGGAAAAAAAGTATCTAATCACTATAGCGTTTGACCTTAAGATGGCTTTGCAGTTTAACCTTTAGATTCAGATCCACTAAACAACAGATAAGAGACGAATGCAGGAGAACTTCTTCAGCACAATCTGAAAACTCAGGAAGTAGAACAACAGCAGAGATCCAACTTTGAAATGATTCAAAAATTGCAAATTTACATTTGATGAATAAATGCTAAATGCTGTCAGCATTATAAAATACTTTGTCACTGTGCTGCGTAGTGCTTATATCTTATGCCTCAGCTATGCCTCATCTTGTCTTAATTCTGTCTCTTCGCACAGCGAGAAAAAAGGTCCTAGATGTATGGGGGCCCCTGGAGCAGAGGTGTGGAGAAACTGCTGGCCCTTGCAGACTGCATTAGGAACCTTTGCTATAGACAGTGTCGCTGAGCCAAGTACCAGACAGAGCTGTTTGAGAGGCAACTTGTCCAGGCCGCTGATATGCGAGATCTTGTTGTGGGCTATGCTGAGCTGGGTCAGGCTGCTACACTTCTCCAGTCCCTTGATTTCGCTAAAGGAGTTATCTAGAAGGGGGGAAATCAGTTAAGGTACAACCTGATAACCTGGGAAACTGAAGACCCACCTCTCACTTCAGCCAGCCCTAGCCAGTTCAGAGGCAACTGAACGCTCACCTGAATTCTCAATCATCTCTGCGCCACACAAAGAACAAAAAAAGGTATGAGCAAAACATGAGGTAAGAGTTTAAAAGGATACAATCTAGAATCAGCTTGTTCAGAGAGGTGTATGCTGACAGATCCTTCATCGCCGATATATGATTGTTAGAAAAATTCACTTCCTGCAAAGGTTGAATATAAAACAGAATAATCTAATGTTATAAGGTCGAAAGTACTGCAAAATATGCATATGCATATATTATAATATTAATATTTAATTATTTATTAATTTATTAATATTAATAAGTTATTATATTATTATTACATACTATATTATAAAATTATTTAGAATGAAAATGCTTTTGACAGTGTACTATGCTTATATTAATGCAAAACACCATTTTTTAAATAGCTTGTATAGTGTATTCTGTTATGTATTCTGTATATGAAGTAGCATAAACACAGATGCACATAAATGTCCTACTTGTATACAACTGTTTGTAAGAGAGTTAAACCACAACTTAAAGGTTCTTCTCTTCTTGACCATTGTAAGGTCCCACCTTGAGATTCTTTGGTGGTTGAAATCCAAAGAAGTCCGAGAGCTCGTTGTGGGAAACATCGAGTATGATGAGATAGGGCATGTGGCTCACACAGGACAAATCTACCAGTCACAAGACATTAAATCACAGGCCAATGGTGAACGGAAGCAGCACAAACAACTGTAAGTTGTTATCTACGCTTCCACTGGTAAAGAAAAAAGTATAGAGAACTACCAGAGGATATTAACAAACAAACAAAACGAAATTATCTGCTAACAGCGACAGCTGCAGATACAGCTGTAAACAGCAGTGACATATTAGTGTTTTAACATAAACAGATTTGTTTACCTTTAATTTTGTTGTAGGGAAGTTCTAGTTTTTGAAGATGGACGTAATTGCACAAAATGGACACATTTTTCAAGTTCTGTCTCTATTTTTGAAGAAAAAAAAAAAATTTGGTTTGGTACAAGCTTAGTTTCCAAAGAAGCATGTGTACTTAAACTTACTGTTCACAATCTTTTTATGAACTTTTAAACCATGTTTGGAGGAAAAAAAGGCCTAGATTATAGAAATGTTCACCTTTACCGTAGAAAGCTACACTTGTTTGAAAACGTTCGAGCATTTTTAAGGTACAAGTAGCCATGCCAGAAATAATGAATACTTCATCTTCTGCAGAATCACTATCATTTTTTCGTTTGATAGTACTAAAACGTCAGAAATAGATGACGCGCGCAGAAATACTACGGGTGCGTGTAACTCACAGACAGAGACAGAGTCTGGTAGACATGCTGTAGTCCTGTGGCGGAGAGTCCTAGACTGGACAGATGTTTAGACGCTTCATCTTCGGTCAGTTCTCCCTCCTTCTTCACTCCAAACAAATAACATTTTTAAACAGCTCAAGTACCAGGAACACAGCAGGTGTTAAAGTGCAGTACAACTTCACTAGCCAGCTAGCTAACCGTCCAACAAGTGGTGCAAACTAGACGACAGATATATTTAGCGAATAATAATGTAAAAGATAAAAATACATAAACTAGGTAGCTAATTAGCTTTGCACCAAATGGAGATCAAAGCCTTGTATGAAAACTTTACCTCCATTTCCCGTTTCTCCCCCTCAGATGCACGACAAGCCGAAGACCGTGTGAGTGTTGTGGTTTTGTCGTCTTGGTACCATAGCCCAGAGGGATATGTCAGTGTTTGCTATCTGTACAATATTAATTCATTTGTAGAAACATGCAGTCATAGGCAACCTAAAGGTGATGATACTGCTAATGCTAACTAGGAAATGGATAGAAAGCTTCAAAGTATCAAACTTAGCAGTTGCTTGGCAACCATTCTCTGAGAGTTTATGGTAAGAGGGTTTCATAAGCAAAGCCTCTTTATTAAGGTTAAAGGGAAGTTAAAATGTAAAGTTTAATTTAACATGATCTGACCTTTTAAAGTCGAGCGTTTTCGTGTTTTTTTTTTTTTTGGCCCCTCAATTTTATTTATAAGCGGTAATTCATAAAAAGAAACTTCAAACCAAAGACAAAGTGAAATAAATACATGAGGTGACAGGTTTATATCGTTTAGCTATAGAGTAAAAAAGCGTCTGCTTTCAGAAATGTACCAGCAGGGATTTTATCAATATAAAATAGCATTAAAAGGATGGATGAACTGGATCTAAAGAATTGAACATATTTAGCATAAACAACTTTTCCTTCTATTTCTGAGAGCTTGCACATATACTAACAATAGTTAAAAAATAGTTAATTTGAAATAAAATTGCTGCACTGGACGTTGTTTCCATGCCATTATGAAACAGCCTCTTTAATATTTTACAAATTCAAGTCTTTGACAGGTGTGATAGTATTTAAAAACAGGTATTTAAATCTTAACAGGAAAAAAGCTCCACAAACCACAAGTCTTTCATATCATTTTTGAATCATTTATTTTATTTTTGACATTTGGCAGAGTTCAAAATCTGAAGTTCTCCTCACAATGTTGTTGGAAAAAAATTATGACCCATTAGTCTACTTAAATTCCAGTGTCTGCTTGACAGATTTTCTCTTTTCAAAACTTATAATCAAAAATAACAATAGAAAATAGAGCAGTAAATGGAAGTGACAAAGCAGGTTAAACTGGCCAGCCACTAGTTGAAAGTATTTCAATTTCTTTTAATTTCCTCTTCAGTATAATCTGAAACAGAGCTTCCATGCGGTGTGTAATCTGAAGCAACACCATGCAAACTCTCTTAAGTAACACTCGTTAGTGTTTCACTTATAAGGGATCTTCTCTAATGCACCACCAAGGTGGGAGCTGAGAGAAAGATCTGCACCACCTTCTGAATCTGAGACAAGTGACCCCATAATGCATTTTAAATACATGTAAAAAGAAATGTTATGAAACTGAGTCATAATATTTACATAGTAATATTGCAAATAATTACACAGCTATGTGCAAGATATGTGAATCTTTATAGCATCATAACAAATGCAATGCATAAACAAAGTAAAAAAAAGAATGCAAGAGTACAAAAAAAAAACAATTATATGTTAACTGGGTTAATTCAGCGATATTTTGAACCACCTTTATATGGGGCTGCTAGTTGTGCTACTGTTGTCACGGCGTTGGCATGGTGACCCTAAAGAGATGGTGACATCACATGCATCTGCATTACCATGGCTCCCTGGCACACAGGTAAAGAGAGACGAGAGACCCTCCTCCAAGCCTCCCCACTCACATAGTGCTACCAGACTTCTGTGGCATTTAAAAACACCCCCTCTCTCTCCCACAAAATTCAAATTAGGCTGAAATATTAGAGATGTTTTCTCCACATTAATACCTCCAGCAGCCCAGAAGCTGATATTGATTCTAGACGGCAAGTCATAATGATGGATTGGTGAGTTGGCTTTAGGGAGCTCTCCTGCCTGGTGAGGGTGCTCTGTATCGATGGGGAGTTCTCTCTCCCTCTCTTGTTAAGTAGTTTTCTTCAGAGTTAATGAACTAAAAACACCAAGGGGCAGAAGAATTGAATGTTTTGTGGTTTTGTGTGTGTGCGTGTGTATGCACGTACACGTGTGTGCGTGTGCATGCACGTACGTGTGTGTGCACATGTTTACAGGGGAGTGACAGAGTCATTGTTCTAAGCAAGTGCGGCCTAAGGAATAAATCTCATTAAACCTCTACCGTTTTCAGTTGAAGGGCCAGAGATCAGACCGGTACGAGATCAGACCAGTACGAGATCAGGCCGCTACGAGACGGGGAAACTCGCTCCAACTGTTCACGAACCTCACCGAGTCCCACAGGTACCAGCGTGGCTCCACACTTCCAGAGAGATCAATCCCTACCCGCTTCCTCAATCAGCCAGAGTGCGTGAGGGATTAAGCAAGGAGGGAGGCGGGGAGGATAAAGCGGCGTTAGAACAAAACCCGCACCGTTTTCCATTTCCTTTACTGAGGGAGCAAAACAAATCAAGAAAAGCGGAAGACGTCTTCCGTGCTGGTCCGGTAATAAGCAGAGGACTCTAATCCGACACCTTTCATTCTGGGCACAGGCAACAGGGTGGGAGATTCTGTAATTGAGAGCAGCAGTTTTATATTGTAGGAAAATGAGATGACAATGTCCCGGAGTCACGCGCATAGAATCTGTCTGCTTATTTTGCAAGGTGAGGTCAGTGCTCGTGGGACATGCAGGCAGGGGTTATTTCATTAAAGAGGAGGGGGGTGTGTGTGTGTGTGTGTGTGTGTCTGTGCATGCGAGGGTGTGTGCGTGTGATTGTGTGGAGATGGAAGTATATAGATGGCATTTGCACAAAGCTCCCAAGATGAAATTATTTTTGTCAATAACACTCCCTGCTCAGCATTAACATAGTATATCGACATTCACATAGTATATCGACATTAGCATAGTATATTGACCAGCTCTATGAAAACTGTAAAATAAAAATAAAAACAGAACATATGCAAATGTAAAAGTTTCAAATCCACAAAGTAACTCATCAGTCAAGTTAATGATGTAACTGAAATATCATCTGGACGGTTCAGACGCGGCTGGCGGTTCGGACGCTGGCCTCTACGCCTCGGTGGCCTGGCGTCTACACAGTAGTGATCTTCTTGTCCTTGGTGGCCTGCTTGAATGCTGCCTGCTCACAGATGATCTCCTTAAGGCGCTGCAGACGCATGTTTTGCACAGTCAGGTCCCCCACGCCCGTCTGGCTGCGGTGTAGCAAGCCCAGGGCGTTGATGTACTCCAGCTCGGTGTAGCGCACGCCCTGGTCCACCACCAGGTTCAACAGCTCGTCTGCCGTGTTGTACAGCATCTCGTAGTACTGCCTGCAGAGGGACGGGAGGACAGAGGGTCTGCATCAGAGAGCGGTCGTACCTTGGCTCTGCCCATAGGGGGCAGGAGTGCTGCAGAGCTTAGTTCTTCAGGAGAGAACACACTGCTCTCGCCTCACTTGACACGCTCCCTAAGTCCCAGTACATCAGTTGCTAGGCAGATGGTCACCCATGGGTCTCTGAATTACATTAGCCTTCATCGAGCTTCCTTCAACTATTTGGGGGCAGAAACTTCATAATCTAACGTCTCTTGTAAAAAGCAAATAAATTCATGACATCTTACAGAGGGAAGTCAAGGTAACCACACAGCACATACTCGTGCTCCCACACGGCCACGCGCCACACTGCAGCTTGTATTCCTGCTACACTTGCATGACCACAGCTGTAGCGGAAAGAGTTCAAGGCTGAAGATGTCCCCCCCCCCGTCACAGCGTATAGTGTCCACTCGCCGTCTCAAGGCCTCTCTCTCCTTCCTATCGCTCTTTTTCTCTCGGGTCCCAAACGTTGCTGCTGTTCCCTCTGAAGTACCAAAGCCCACAGAGAAGTGCTGAGGAGGCAGAAATCTCTCCTTCTCTGACTCCTCTATCAGGCAGACACAGTCCCCGTGGTATTCAGGCCTGTGACTACACTCTCAATGAGCTGCAAAGGATGTTTTAATGCTGCCTCTCGCCTCGCCTGCCCCGCCTCCGTCCCTCACGAGCCCAGGAGGCATCAACAAGACGTTCCAGTGCAATGAGAGAAGAGGCTGGAGATGGGGGTATCAGAGGGTAAGAGACCACCTTCACAATGAGAGA